>JABAJV010000265.1:0-16558 GCA_018854895.1 Tricholoma furcatifolium
AATAACATGCGATAAACGTTGTTCCTTAACCGACCACGCCTTATCCAAGTTGGTGACCTGCTCGAGATAGAGCTGGGTGACGCAGTGGCAGTGAACAGCAACAGATGGTAGTGCCGATGATGATTGTGGAAATGGACAGTAGAGAGTTGGATATATGCGATAAATCAAGCACAGCACCCTTCATTCTTCGTCATCAGCTCCTTCTCAACTTCACCAAAGCCTACATCAGGGTTCTCAGCTTAGATCCACATGCGTCGGTCTAGGGATAAGAGGATATAGGCCATGAGAGCACGTTTGAGGGACTTGGGGTCTTTCTTGCCTTTGGTGTGGGATGCCATCAGCTTTCTCAGCAGCTGTGCGCTATAGACACCGAGGTGGGCGAGACATAAAATGTGTGGCAAGGAAGCTGGACGTACTTTGAGCTTCGTAGCATTTTTCAATACTAGTACATTGTTAGTATGCGAGCAATACATGTGCAGCACCCGCCAGGGAAGAACTCGAACACCTACGCGAGGAACACGAGTACTTGTACCACGGTGCTGATGCTGAGGGAGCCAAAGACAGAATGGGCCTGGTACGGCAAGGGTTAGGATCCATGGTTCGCAGAATGTAAGGCGAAAGAGACTTACTGCATACGGCGTGAGCCCCAGGCTGATGTATAGCTAGAGAAGGGAAGGCAGTCGGTGGATATAAGGTGCTTGATGTGGTTTATTGGGCGCATGAGTACTGAGAAGCACGGAGTAGTGTTAGAGACGAGAGGGCTTGAGTTGGATGAGTGCGCGTACCTGAACATGACTAGCAAACTGCGTAGGCTATAGAGGCTATGAGATCGTGTGAAGACGTGATAAGTGTGTGATGTGCGTACCAAATTAATAGACCAAATGCAGAGCAAGAATTCAACGCTGCCATGTCTTGCGCACCTGACCCATTGCTTTGGTCAGAGGGAGCACCATCCACGACTGTTCAGAATGCAAATTATTCATTCAGAAACCTCCAGAGACGACCTCCTTTGCGATGATAAAGGCTTAGCGCTAGCGGTTCCGGTTAGCACTTATCCTGTGTTGTGTTGAGCCAACGCGTTGACAAATGAGATAGCTCGCCCCCCGATAGAAAGATCGTCATGGTCGTTGGTGACAACTGGTGCAAACAACCGGAGTCCGGCCCGGTCGTAAACAACCATCACGTTTGTACAGTGACCTTGTCAATGGACCTTGTCAATGGACCTTCAATGACCTTGTCAGCGTGTTGAGAATTTCTGCGTTTTCGACTTGGACTCAGGCTAGCCATATCAAGAATCCCTTCATTAGCGGTATGGCAGCGTACCAGCTTGTTCATGATACCTTTTCCACCTCGGGTATGTTCTATAACATTGTCATTGGATTTGACGTTGATCTATGATTAGTGAATGAAAATGGAAGCCAGCATATACTCACAAGACAAGTGGTACGAATTTCCGCTGATGTCGACGTCGACAGTGGTACACCGGCGCCACCCCTATGCATCACTGCACTGCCGAAGTAAACTGGAAAGGTGTGCGTGTAAGCCGAAGGTAACCCGCAGCCTTGCTACCCTTGGTCAATGGTGCGTGTTTGTGCGGGTGTAGGTATGAGTCGCCCTCCAAGCACCCAAGGGCTACTTCTGTCGTTCACAATAATTAGGATCTGGCGCTACCATGAGCAGGTCTTTTCCCTGGAAAACCGCAACACAATCAATGTACGTCGTTTCAGCTGGGATCCAGGATGTATTCGTGTTCTAATGTTGCATCGGGACTGCAAGAAGAAGAGAATGACCCTGGGTAAAAACGAATTTCGTCTATCGCTATAGTGTCCTGCTAACATTCCCCGTATATCGCATTACAGCCATACAACCTCCCATACTTACTGACCATCAATGACCTTTCTGACGGTTTACGGCTGCTGTGAAAGTCGAGCCCAGGAAGGCGTCTGAACATGCGATCCCTTCAGTACTAGTAGTAGAATGGACGCCGAGCTCAACTTTCAAACCTGGATTAACTAATTCATGGTATGAATCTCTTTTCTTTTCCATCCAATGTATGGTCTTCACTGTAGGTACCCGCAAAGGGCACAGTGAAGGGACGGGTAAGGGTGATCGTCTGGCTACTCTTGATCAACGTTCAACCCATTCATCACCGCAGGTATGAAGGGTATGGCCGTACTTACCACTTTTATTAGACTGACATTCAAAGCTGGATGGATAACTGAAAACTTTGAACGCGAGTGCTCATTCAAAGTTCGGTATGGACATCAAGTTGCTAACGCAATAAAAAGGCCTCAATCTCCAAAGCTTCAAAGATGGACAATCAGCTTCAGCGCATGACCTTCAAGGTTCAGGGTGGCCACTCGACGTGCTTACGCCTCCAGCAAAGACTCGCGATCACATCCACATCCACAACTCCCACCCTTCCTCACCGATACTGTACCGTAAGCGGCCTCTTTTGTAGGGAACGGGTAACGGTTGATGGTTGATGTGAAAGTCGAGACGTCTCCTCGTGCAGTCTTTCGCCTCCATTCCAAGTATGGCCTTTCCATCAATGAACGAAACTGTCTTGTAGATTTTGGTTTAGAGAGGAATACCACGGACAGCTCTACCGTTAGTCTATCCTTGCGATAATATATACAGAATTTCATCTATGTGAACGAGGTAGACGTTGCTGGAAGTGAAACAAAGAGAACATGCTGGGGTTCATATCTCAATTTCTGAATCGATTTATACACCACCATTGTTTTCTTGTCTTTGAGACTCCAGGTTAATTGCAGTTGCAGTTTCGTGGATTCCAGCCACGGAGAAGGGCCCGTGGATCAAAGCAGTTACGACGGTGGGATAGGCAAGCTTAGCCAGAGAGGGAAATGGAATAAGAAAAGCAGATAGGTAGACTGTAAAAGCATTTGATACGTACTCCTAGTGTGGAATATACATTGACGTAGAGGGTGACACCCATGTATAATGTCTCTGTCTTTATTGGGATAAAGGTCAGAACAATGTCTATAAGCTGAAGATTAACTTCGTTAACGCCCGAAATCTTTCGATAGACAAGAATGAGACCTGCAGGCAACAGTACGCAAAACCACTGTCCACGAGCAATGCAAGGACTCGCCAGACTCGAAATTTGACCAGTCTGTTTGTATGCTGTTCAACGGTCCTGGTGAGTTTCAAGTGACCCCTGTGCGATGCAGTCAAAAAAGGAGAACTGGGAAAGTAACAACAATAGAATCAAACCAAAGAACGTAAGCAATGAGCAAAGTTGCAAGGAGATTAATGCTAAAGCTCAGGCCAACTGAGGTGCTGGTCAATATATTTGAGATGCCATCGCGAACTGGTAGGGGCTCAGGAGTCTGAGCTGCTATGCCATCAGTTGGATAAAGAATTAGGGCTGATAGTCGCATTCCTTCCAGTCGCCATGACCAGTCCGTCAATTTCAGTGCATCCAGATAGAGAAATAATAAGTGTACCAAAACTCAAAATCCACATAGAAGCCAGAACATATTGTGCCCAACGTCTTTTCGAGAAGATGACCCATGCTCGCCAGATGATAAACGCGTCGTTCACGTAGGGCTGATAATGATCGCATCTGAGACGGGAAACTTTTTTTAAAAAAAGACAAGAGGAATGGACCTACTGAAAATATTACAAGCCACCCTGCTGCAGACCAAGGAACTATGAAGCTATTCATATGATTGACAGTGTCTTCGAGGGTCGTATTGATAATATCATGGACAAAGACGGCCAGGGCACCCTGGGCTGTTGCAACTGCTTCAATCTCTGCAGCCGTCATCGCGATGAAGCTGAGTACAAGCACACAAAGTGTCGCCTTGGCACCTCTCGATGACAAGCTCCGACACATTACCCCAGATACCCACACCAAGTCCTTGGAGGATAACACGCTCTTCTGGGGTCATGTTGAAAGACAGTCTTGGGGATCGAAGCTCTCCATATCTCTTTCGATTTTATACCACTCATCCAGAGGGCCAAATTTAGTGTGGGGGACACGTTGCTTGAAAAATCATGTCGATGTGTTCCAGTTGGGTGGATGGTCAGATGGATGGAAACTGCAATTACAAAATCCGCCAATCAGGATATTTCTGTACTTACAAAAGCCTTGCTCGCCTCCGCAAGAGAAGACCTGACAAAGTCGGGGCTGATTTCAATCTTGTATCTTCATACAACGGGACTTGAGATGAAACTCGAAGCAGTATATAAGTAGACGGGCGTCCTGAAAACAAGATGACAAATAAGCGACGTATCATGTATGTAGGCCATCTTCCCGACGAACACGTATGCGAGATAACCAGTCCGAATGAACGAACGTACCAATCTGTCGCGATCGGTAAGCCTGATGTCGACGTCCACAGCAACTTCAGCATCTCCAAACAGTCAGAAAAAAAAAGGACAAAAAATAAAATACAAAAAATGAAGCTGCATTCATTATACCACGATGTCTCGTCTAGATATACCCAACTGATTAAGAGCTGCCCACCCACTACCACTACGGCCCCATCCCTCACTCACGCCAACACCAAGGGCCAAGGGCCAACCAAATAGTTAGCCCTCAGCACCACCCGCAGCAAGTCGCAACAATCCAGTCCGACACGACCCGACACGAACAGAGCCGAGCAGAACCACGAAACCACGCGCACACGCCACTGAACCCCTGCTGCGCCAGAACCAGGGCCAGCGCTACCTGGGAAGCAAACTCCCCGCGCTGCGCGGCGCCAGGGAGCCGCCTAGACAGAGGGTGATCGTTCCGCCGAGGAAGTACGCGAGCACGTACGCGACGAGCGCGACGACCTGGACTATGGCGTTGAGAAGAACGAGTGGGCCTGCGACAGAAATAGCAAGTGTGAGGAGGGGCAACGGGAGACGGAGGAAGGGACGTACCACGAGGGAGAAGTACGATGTGAGCCCGAGGCTGTTGAGGTACTGTACATCGATGAGAAGGGGAGGCGGTTGGCTGATATGGGGTGCTTGATGCAGATTATTGGGTCATTGGGACTGAGGCCTGAGGAGCTGCGGGGCGGTGTTAGAGACAGGAAGGGCTTGGATTGGATTAGCGTGCGTACCTGAACATAACTAGCAGACTGCCTAGACTGTAGAGGATATGAGATTGGTGCGAAGACGGAATAGAAGTCTGAAGTGTGTACCTAAATGATACAGTAAAATTGCCCTTAATTCGAGAATCGAGCGCGGCATGTGTGTTGTGTTGGTTGGAGGGAGCCACATCTGTGATTTGTATCGGGAATGAGAAACGCGGAGGACAGTGTCTGAATGCGACGCGTGGGCAGCTTTGCTCCTGTGGACTCAAGCTTCTCCTGTGTTTTGAAGGCGAACGTCAGCGATGGGCTGGCTCTCCATCCAGTAGAATATTGCGTACCCGCAGTTACGACATTCTTGAGTTTCTCCAGAACACGTCCAACTCGAAGAGATCGAAATTCATATCTATGTCCGTTGTCAGCATAGTTCAAAGGACACGAGTGGCACCTAGTAGGCCTACATACCTGGACTAATATGTTCAAGCACAAGTTGAAATTTGGCGCCCAGCAAGCGCGAACAAGGGCAAGGCAAACAATCGGGTTCCGGCCCGGCCATGAGAGCACGTTGACTTTGATCCATTCTACATTAATAAGTACATTGTTCAAACGTTCAGAACTGGCTCTATATTTCAATCCTTGTTCACTTAGATTTACAGTTCACTGCTCTAAATGTAACATCCCTCAGGAATAGGGAACGTCATAAGCTTCATCAATATTCGCAGACTTCAACCGCCTCGACGCCCAGGCCAAACAACCTCACCTCAAATGGATTGCATTTCCCACATATATCTATTGAGCGTTTGGAGTTCTCTTGCTTTAGGAAGGCTTCTCTGAGATAAAGTAGAAGACGGAGACGAAGAATCGTAAGAAACATGAAACGCAGGCAGGGGGGAATGTCAGGCGCCAGACAAAACATAGACACACTGGAGAGTGGGAATAGATGAGGAACGCTAGTGGAGACGCAATGCTACAACACACCTGCAGGTGCTGTACTTCGACGTGCCGAGGCTGCTGCATCGTGCTAGCGCTTACAGTATGGGCGGATAACTTACGATAAACGATGTTCCTCAGCAGCACAGTCTTGATCCAAGTTGGCAATCTGCTCGACATAGGGCTGGGTGACGCAGTGTAAGTGAACAGAATAGGGTAGTGACAATAATGACTGCGGAAATGAACAGTAGAGGGTTGGATATATGCGAGAGAACAAGCAGCTTTTGCTCTTCGTCGCCGTCGAGCTCTTCCCCAACGTTACCAAAGCCTGCATCGGGGTTCTGAGCCTCAGATCCACTCGCGCCAGCCTCGGGAGAAGAACATATACGCCGAAAGAGCACGTTTGAGGGATTTGTGGTCTTTCTTGCCTTTGGCGTGGGATGTCTGCAGCTTTCTCAGCAGCTTCAAGTTTGCGCTGTAGATACCAAGGTCGACGAGACATAAATGTGAGGCAATGAAACTGGACGTACTTTAAGCTTCGCAGCATCTTTCAATACTATCGCGTTGTTAGAATGTGGGCAATACGTATGCACATCGTCGTCACGGTCCTCCAGTGGAAGAATGCCAACACGTACGCAAAGAGTGCAATGACTTGTACTTACGGCGCTGATGAGAGCAGGAATGCCTGAGACAACAAGGGTGAGGTCTGTATTTGGTTGGCAAGATGTAAGGCGGAAGAGACGTACCGCGTACAGCGTGAGCCCAAGGCTGCTGAAGGATATCGTTGAAAATGGGAGGCGGTAGGCGGGTATGACATGCTTGATGTGGTTTATTGGGTATTAGGACTGAGAAGCTGAGGGTGGTGTTAGAGATGGGCTTGAATTTAATTGAATTGAATTAGCGCGCGCATACCGAACTTGACCAGCATCGTCTTGATCTGGATGTCCGAGTCCGCTGTGTCGGACAACAGCATTCCAAAGAAAGCTTGCTAATTTACTCCAGAAACTTGAACTCAATCTCACCTTGGTGGGCTGCAAGCGCGAGGGTCCTTTGATGGTAATGGTCCCTGGAAGGATGTGAGTCGATGTTAGGCACAAAATGAAGGCTGAGGGGAGCAGTGATGACTGGGAGAATGCTTGCGAAAGCAACCATTTATATTGTGCGAGGGGGGAATTTCTAGGAACTTAGAACAGGGTGTGGGATCATGATACAGATGCACAAAGCAGATGAGGAGGGGAAGAATCTACGACCTTTAACCAGGGTAACGCCCGGTCGGTATCTCCCATGCCGACCCCGTCTTTATTACTGGATTTGAATCACATTCTTGGAAATAGATGTACTGCAGTCGGGGACACAAATCTTCCAATTGGCGGGCGTATGCAATCTTTATTTCGTCGTCAATCCGGTCCATCTCCCGCCATCGTTGTATGTCCTCTGCGTTATTTATGTTCAGACTGAGCTGAAAAAGCAACTTTTCAAGGTGGCGGAATGGTATTATGATGGACAGTATATGTGCCACAACCTACGTTGATCATTTTAATGAGAAGTTATCAAGGGAAATTAACAACGACTTACTAGTTTTTCTACGGCTAAGGTCAATATTTTGATATTGGGAAAACATTGCGCTGCATCAAAGATGTACCTAGAGACGGTGCCCGTATCTTCCAGTGTTTGGAAGGACAAAGTGAGTTGTCTGATGCCATTGCAGCCTAACGGCCCACAGTGTGTACGGTCGTTGTCAATTATTGGCTTTAGGACCCGAGAAAGCGGTGCGCCGTCAATTCCAGCTGTTTGGAATCCTGGAAAAAGTCCAATGCGTATGTGTTGGCTTGAGTCACTATCCACGCAGAATATCAGAGGGCCCACGATGGACTCTTGGTGTAGACGCTCTAGGAACTGTTCCACCGGCCCACCTAAGACTAGAGATGAAGAGCAGAGTCCAAGTACTTGAAGTTTTCTCTGATTCATCAACAGGTCGACATCAAACCAGTCATTACAAAAGAAAGTATGCAGTTGGACGTGCAAAGCCTTTTGGACGGCTCTATGTGATGCTTCCATATCAGCAAGCGTTGTCGCACTCAGAAAAGAACTGAACACAGACTTTACTACAGATTGCAGGGGGCTGAAGTACTGATCGACACATTTCAGGCGAAAATCAATCAGTGATGTGAGCTTTGGCAGGACAGCGAGAAGCGCGTCTCGAATAACATAAGTCTGGTTAATCGTTTTGAATTCAACAGACCTGTTCGAATCGGTTCGAGGATAGATGAATATCGCCCGGACGGAGAGAAAGCGCACAAGTCGAGCCTTCAGAGAATTTGTTGCTAGAGTTTCCAACGCGCATTGAAGAGACTCAAAACGATCCCCACCAAGAGTGATAGAAGAATATAACGCTTCTTCTGCCTCAGGCCGCAATTCACTGGCGACTAGGGCTAGTGAGGATAGCATCGGAGGTGTACAGAAGCTGGCGATCTGAGATTTCGTCTCCGTTGGGAGCCTCTGCACAAGGATTATGGTGAAACTCGAATACGCCGGATGGTCCGAGTCAAAAGGGAGACATACCTGATACGCCATGGTATACTTTACGAAGGGAAGATGGTGGTTCAGAGCGAAGGAAGTCAAGCAATGGCTCGTCAATCATGCAGAATGTTCACCTGTGATGATTTTAACAAAATGGGTTGTTGAAATGATGGTCTGTCCCGTCGCAGACCGAACCAATCACTCGACTCAACCGATCTAAAATGGAACTGTGAACACCCGAAAGTTCTTTGTCCTGGGGCTTTGTTTAGAGTGTTTCAGGACATACTGTACTCTGGCTGAGGGCGCGGAGGCGCGTGCGGATCTGTGAACTGGCTTGGGCCGGTGCCATGGTGGTTGAGAGCAAGAAGAGCGATTTTCAGAATCACATGTTTCATGTTTCCTCCGACCAATCAACTGAACACCAAATCTCCTATAGGCTATCTCTGGCTTTCTGGGTGGTCCTTGCATCTTGCAGAGTGCGCAAGGTTCTTGTGCTCATTATCATCTTCAGCTATACTTGATGATTCGTCCGGGCTCTCCTCTACCCATGTCTGTTGCTCAGGTCATCTCGAACTTCATTCTTTCATGAATAAACGTTCTAATTGGCATGGTATATTTCAGTATAATACAATACTTTCGGGAGATGTATTAGTTCAATAATCTTTATCCTTCTATACCGCTGAGAATGTGAACGCGTATAGGGATGAGAACGTGGTATGATGCCCACAGAGGGAACAGTCTCCCTAGATTGTCAGCTCAGTAGTAAGTCGTCAGTCAGGTTATTTATCACAGAGAGTGGGAATACTAGGTGACGAGGAAACGCTAGTAGAGATGCAATGATGCAACAACACACAGCGAAGACGTGCTAGTGAGGAGCACCTGCACGGTCTTTATCTACGTCGGCGGCCTGCTCGAGATAGGGCTGGGTGACACAGGGTGAGTGAACAGAAATAGGGGGTAGTAACGTTAATGATTGCGGAAAGGAACAGCAGGGGGTTGAATGCATGCAATAAAACCACCTTTCGCTCTTCGTCACTGTCAAGCTCCTCCCCAACGTTACCAATGCACGCATCGGGTTCTGAGCTTTAGATCCAGTCGCGCCGGTCTCGGGAGAAGAGCATATACGCCAAGAGAGCGTGTTTGAGGAGTTTGGGGCCTTTCTTGCCTTTGGCGCGGGATGCCATTCGACTTGCTCAGCGGCCTTGCACTAGAGACACTAAATTGGTCAAGACATAAATGTGTACATGGGATTGGACGTACTTTGAGCTTTGTAGTATCTTTCAATACTATTAGGTCGTCAGTATGTGGGGAATCTGTAGGCAGCATCTCGTCGTCCCGCCGGGGAAGAACGCCAACATGTATGCAAGGAACGCGATGACCTATACCACGGGGCTGATGGAGCCAAAGAAAGGATGGGCCTGGGAGAGCAAGAGGTGTGTATTTGGTTCAAAGAACGCAAGGCGGAAGAGGCATACCGAGTACAGCGTGATCTCAAGGCTGCTGAAGTATATCGTTGGGAAAGGAAGGCGGTCAGCGGATATGAGATGCTTGATGCGGTTTACTGGACTGAGAAGTTGAGGGTGGTGTTAGAGATGGGCATGGATTGGATTGGATCAGCGCGCGCATACCTTAACATGACTAGCAGACTGCCTAGACTGCAAGGATGTGAGATTGTGCAAGGACGCGATGAGTGTGTGATGTGCGCACCTAAATAATAAAGCAAACATGGATCGTCTGACCCAATGACCAGCGAGGTATTGATAGTGTCACTTAGCCCAAAAAAGCCTCGTCCACGACTTTGTTCAGGAATGAGGAAGCAAAATATTCATCTCGAAATCTCCAGAGGCAGCCTTCCTTGCATGTCTGACATGTCTGAATGTGACACAAGCCTCGCTTGTCCGACTTTTTTCCTGTGGGGCTCAGTTGATATCGATAAGCGCTTATGTTGTGTTGTGTAAAGCTGACAGTGAGATAGTCGGAAGATCGTCGTCGGTGACACTTGGGCGTGAACAACGCAAGACAAACAACTGGGGTCCCACCGGGAAGTACGCCAGAATGTATGCGACGAGCGTGACGACCTGCTTTATGGCGCTGATGCTGATGATGGAGCCACAGTACAAATGGGCCTGGATAGAGACAGCACGAGTGAGGAGGGGGCGACGTAGGATGAGGAGAGGAAGCTTGAGCTTGCGCGCGTGCGCACCTGACCCAAGGACCAAGGATGCATTGATAGTGTCGTCTTGGTTGGAGGGAGCCACCCCTGTGATTTGTATCGGGAACGAGGAACGCAGAGGACAGGGTCTGAATGTGACGTGTGGGCAGCTTGGTTGGTCGACCGCGTTCCTGTGGGGCTCAACTTGAAGCTTCTCCTTTATTTTAGCAAGCAAACGTTGGCGATGGGCTAGCACTCCGACCAAAAAATATCGCATTGTTGGTGACGGTTATGGCTTTCTTGATTCTCAAGGACGCGTCCGACTCCAAAATATCAAAATTCATACGGCCTGTGTCCATTGTCAGCAAAGTTCGATGGACGGGAGTGTCACCTGCAGGCCTGAAGTAAAGTGTTCAAGCACAAGGTGGAATTTGGCGCCCAGCAAGCGCGAACAAACAAGGCAAACAATCGGCTTCCGGCCCGCCGCCCGCTCCTGAACGACCTTCATTCTATCAGGCTACAGTAAGTACTCACGTTGCTCATAACCGGCTCTATATCTCAATCATTTTTCACTTGGATCTATAGAACTCCTGCGTTGAACGTTGACCTCACTTAGGAATAGGCACGTCACATATGAGCCTCGTCAACGTCAATGGTCGCAAACCTCGACGCCCAGGCCAAACACCTCACCTCAAAAGCATTGCATTTCCCCCATAAACTTATTGAGCGTTTGGAGTTCCAGAGCTTGCCATAGGAAGACTTGTCGATTTCAGTGGTGGAATGGCCGCTCGTGATTTCCAGAAATACGCGTCTAGCTACCTCCACTGTTCTCGTCTCCACTGTGCTGCCTAGCGTGTACACTGCCAGTATCGCGCATAGCCACGACTATAATGGCAAGGATGGCAAGGAAAACCTTGGTTACGATCACCCTGGAAGGCCCAACATGAAGACGTGGATTGTCGAACATACACAATAAGGATGAGGAGGACAATCGAGACAACATACTTGTCGTGTTCAAAGTGTGTCAAAAGGACTCGACTCAATAATTGAATTCCAGGAGGTGGAAGACAATATCTTTACGCAGATTACACTAGGTGGACTTGGTATTTCATTTCTATCCTATGCTACCCTGAACGACGTGTAGCTGACTATGTGTAGACAAGTCCTCGTGTGCCTTAACGTCAATCTCAATCTCCCTCAGAACACGACCATTGTTCAACAAGCCATGAATGTCACGAAGAATCAGCCCGGTGTACGTTTTACGTGGAGGACTCTGCGGAGATGCTGACCATGAGATCCATTACTAGTAGCTCAACTTTGAACAAACCTGCCATTGTGCTGGCTTGTCCATGCCAGTATCCTTTCATCCCATGTATGTGCTGTGTCGTTGTTATTGGACTCTGGGGCTGACACAAACTCGAAATTGATTTTCAATTGATGAATGACAAAATCCTGTGAAAGGTACAAGCCTGAGGCGTGGGTAGTCGAGAGTACGGGATCGTCTGGCTACCCTCCGTCAACCCAGCTGCTGCTGTCATTCGCAATAATTAGGATCTGTCGCTGCCGAGCGGATCGTTTCTGGACACCGCGATACAATCTCGGTACGTCGTGCTCAGCTTGAAGCCAGATAATGTTCATGTTCTGATGAAACTAATATCAGTGTCCTGCCAACATTACCCGTATATCGGTACAACCTCCCATATCGGACCGTCAATGGCTCTTGTAGGGAACAGTTTACGGTTGATGTGAAAATCGAGATGTTTTCTGCATTCGATCTGTCTTCCTCAATAAGTGCAGCTTTCTGGTCAATTGTGGGGTCGTAAGGAATACCATAGACAGCCCTGCTGTCAGTTTATCGTTGTGAGAATAAATACAGATCACCTATGTGAATGAGGTAAATGATGTTGAAAGCGAGACTGAGAGAAGACGCTTGTGTTCATATCTGAATTTCTGAATCGATCCTGTTATACACCAATATTGGTTTCCTGTCTTTGAGATAGGTTAATTGCAGTGGCAGTTTCATGGATCCCAGTTATGGAGAAGGGGCCGTGGATCAAAGCAGTTACGAAGGTGGGATATGGAACCTAACCAGGGAGAGAGATGGAATGAGAAAACCACATTGATAGACTGTAAAAGCATTTGATACGTACTGATAGTGCGAAATATAAATTATTGTAGATTTCGGCATCCATGTACAATGTCACTGTATTTGTTGGGATAAAGATCAGAACGACGTCGATAAGCTGGAGATAACCTGGGTTAACACCCGAAATCTTTCGATACACAAGATGAGACCTGGAGGCAACAGTATGCAAAACCACTGTCCACGAGCAACGCAAGGACTCGCCAGAGTCGAAATTTGACCAGTTTGTTATGCTGTTCAACGGTCCTGGTGAGTTTCAAGTGACCCCTGTGCCATGCAGTCAAAATGGAGAAGTGGGAAGGTAACAACAATAATATCAAACCAAAGGACGCAGGCTATTAGCAAAGTTGCGAGGAGATTAGTGCTCAAGCTCAGAACAACCGAGCCGTCGTCCAATATATTTGCGATGTGATTGCGAACTGTTAGCGGCTGAGGAGCCTGAGCTACTAGGCCAGCAGTTGGATAAAGAATTAGGCTTGATAGTGCCATTCCTTCCAGTCGCCATGACCAGTCCGTCAATTTCAGTGCATCCCGATATAGAAATAATAAGCGTACCAAAACTCAACATCCACATAGAAGCCAGAACATATTGTGCCCAACGTCTTCTTGAGAAGATGACCCACGCTCGCCAAATGATAAAAGCGTCGTTCACGAAGGGCTGATAATGATCGCATCTGAGGCGGGAAACTTTTTTCAAAAAAGACAAGAGGGATGGACATACTGAAAATGTTACCAGCCAATTGACAACCAAAGTCCATGGAACTAAGAAGTCATTCACATGATTGACAGTGTCTTCGAGTGTCGTATTAATAATGCCATGGACAATGACGGCCAGGGCACCCAGGGATGTTGCAACTGCTGCAATCCCTAAAACTGTCATCGCGAGGAAGCTGAGTACAAGCACACAAAGTGTCGCCTTTGAACCTCTTGATGACAAGCTCCGATACCTGTGAATACCCAACAGCTGTGAGTGAGGGTGACAGAAGTAACAGAAAGAAAGCTTCAACTTGACGAGGTAGTGTATAGTTAGGATAGCAAGGGGGGAAAGAAATCCTTATACGATCCTCATCAGTGTCTTATGAATTATGACCTTGTGGATGAGCATACCCACCGTATATAATAATGATAGGGAGCTTCAATTGAACGTTTTGCCAGATACCAACGCCGACTCCTTGGAGGATAGCACGCTCTTCTGGGGTCATGGCGAAGAACAGTTTTGGGGATCGAAGCTTTCCATATCTCTTTCAATTTTATACCACTCGTCCAGAATGCCAAATTTAGCGTGTGGGACACGTTGCTTGAAGAATCATAACCGTCATTTGACTAGCAGATGAAATCAGCGTGCGCAACGGGATCTCAACCGATGAACAACGGTCTTGTGGAGCTTCAAGGACGTTCTATATGATGTGTTCTAGTTGAATGGATGATTAGATGCATACCTGGATAGATACCGCAATTGCAACCATCTGGAAATCGATATCAGGATATCTATATAACCACAAGAGCCAGTGAACACCTTGCTCGCCCCCGCAAGAGAACTTACTCGGGGTTGTTTTCAATCCTGTATCTTCATAAAGCAGCACTTGAGATGAAACTCGACGTATAGACGGGCGGCCTGAAAACAGGGTGATAAATAAGCGCTTAAGAAGCTGTGACTGTGGGCGTATCATCTGATAAATAAAACACAAACAAGCACCTTTCTTTCCTTGCGTAGTTTATTCGCAGTTCGTATGTAGGCAATTTTTCAACGAATGTGGTGTACAAGCTCGAATGAATGACTGAATGAATATAGCTTGAGTGTAATGGTGGTTCCTAAAAAAAAGTGCAAAAATGAAGCTTCATTGTACCGCGACATCTGGTCTAGATACATACCCAACTATTTATCGATTAAGAGTTACCTGCAACCACCACTACGGCCCCGGCCTCCACTCACGCCAACACCAAGGGCCAAGGGCCAACCAAATCGTTAGCTCTCAGCGCCACCCGCAGCACGTCGCAACAATCCGGTCTGACACGACACGACACGACACGAACCAACAGTGCAGAACCGTGAACCAAGAACCACGCGCCACGAGCCGCTGACCCCCTGCTGCGCCGCGCAGCGCCAGGGAGCCGCCGAGGTGGAGGTTGGTCGTCCCGCCGGGGAAATATGCGAGGACGTACGCGACGAGGGCGATGACCTAGCCTCGTCCTCATTGGAGCGCTCGCTCTAGCGAAGGGGTATATAGTCTCCCGCAATAGTGTCGTATAACCGTGAGAATGGGTTCCCAGCAGGCTAATGTCCTGGCTGGAGGTCGTCCGTATTCTTCCATGCCCACCAGAACTGGGAGTGATTGTTGCGAAAGGACTGGAGGCGACATTGTGTTGAGGTAAACAAGGCACAACAGCGCGTCGAATCTGGTAACGATCCGGTCCGGCCCGGTAATGAACAACTCTCAAGGTTCGTACATCATTCAATCTTTTTCGTTGAACGCTATCACTCAGCAATAACATACATATTAGCCTGACAATGGTCGCAGGGTTTTGACTTGGACCTCGGGCCTCAGGCTGCACCTGACCGCTGCAGGAAGATATGTGAATATACGATCCCTTCATGGGTGGAATGGTCGCGTACCAGCTTCTTGGAGATACCTTTTCCACTCCGGGTATGTGCTATATCATTTTCATTGTTTCTGGATATCATATGAAATCAAACTAGGATAGTGAATGAAATGGAAGCCAGCAAGGTATACTCACGACCCTCAAGAGACAAGCGAGGTACACTGGCGCCACCCTATGCGTCGCTGCATCGTCGAATCAAGCTGACAGGTTGTGCGGGTAAGCCGGTGGTGCTTGTGAAGCGGTGAGTACTTCACCATTTATCGGAATATGCAGCCTGACCAATGCTTTATCTCAAATAGCTGGCATGCTAACCACTCAACACTATCAAAGTCCATATGCAGCTTTCACGGTCCGGGCGACATCCAGAAGTGAGGATATACATAACTTCCCATTTCACTGGCTGACGACAGCGAATCGAAGCTAGAGGAGTATTCGCCACTGGAGCTTACATCGTGAGACAAGAAACAGCCCTTGCACTTACAAAGGTGTCGTAGCTATATTATCTGGCATTGTACCAAAGATGGCGATTCGCTTCCCTAGTTTTGAAGCATACAAAGGGTGGCTAGCTGATAAAGAGACAGGGAAGCCAAGCATCTGTGGGATACTTCTAGGTGCGCTCGACTTTCAGTGTCTTTTTAGGAATCGTCATTCACCTTCGCGATCAGCTGTCTTGGGTGCCGGGACAACCGAGGCCATCACTGTCGTCATTCCAGTGGAAGTAGTCAAGATTACACTGTAGGCCCAACAACATTCGTTCGCAGATCCTCTCAACACACCTCGATATAGGAATGCGGGCCATGCGGTCTACACGATTATTCGAGAAGGATTTTTGAAGCTCTATCTTGTGTTACGTTGACTGCTTTATGACAGGCCACAAATCAGGGTAACAGTTCACTCTCGTTTTCGAGGTGATCTTCCACCATTGATGTCATATCTCTTCAGGCGCTAATTTACCGCGTAGAAGGAACTCAAGAAATTGGCTCATCAGTGTATGGTTATCGGTTTCATTTTTGGACCAATGGGTCCGTTTCCGAACTCGCCTATAGAAACGATAAAGCTCGTGTTTGTGTTTCTCTTCTCTACTTGTTAGACTCGACCCAGTCGTAGTGGAAGTTAGCGAGACGCAGGCTCGAGCCAGGGAGTTTGTGTTTGATAGTTTGTTTT
>JABAJV010000267.1:5630-16399 GCA_018854895.1 Tricholoma furcatifolium
CTAATACGATGCGAGATATGATAGGCAGACATTTTGACACAGACAGACACTTGAAGGAGCGTTCATGGACCCTCTGAGGACACTAGCAATAGAAGCAATAGATGAGGGCATAAACAGGGGTAAGAGTTGGATATAAACGCGAGTCGGTCACACAGCACGCTCACTGTAACTTGTCACATGCAACATGCTTGTGTTTATCTCGGACCATGAACTGTGCGGCCTGAGATTCACAGTTTCATATACCTATGCGCTTCCTATGCGCATGTGCAGGCTGGCCACAGACCACCTAAAAACATGTTTAAAGTCCTCGATCACTCTCCTGTTTCAGCTTAATAGACTTTGCTAAGTTGCAGCATTGGTACATATATAGTAGTCCTTTGGCTTATTGCGTAGGAGCCTGTCTGGAACGCTCGAATAAAACACCTGTCTTCTACATGTAAAGACTGGATTTTTTACTTCCTAATTGCGCATCTGGACTGATCTTTCACTCGGCTTTTCCTCTCCCCTCATTCCAATTGCCACACATGCTTATACCAGTGCGTCCATCTGTTTTTAATACCCAAACTGGCAAGGCGTTCCATCTTGGCTCCTTAAAACGTTTATGCAATGCGGAGTCAACGTTCGTCAATGTCCCCCACTTAATTCCCGGAAATTACCACTGCTAGATCTCGTTGTTTATTGGGATGGCGCTTAATGCGTAGTCTTTCAACAGACTTTGGGCTCGAAAGCGCCTTCTTGAAGTTTTCAGTCTTTTTCTCATCGTCCTCGAGTCACTAAAGCATATAAAAAGGAATCTTCGATAAAGATTGAGATGAAGACGGTCCTTCTAGTTCACCGTTCTTCATGTATTATTTCCCGTCAATGAACCCGAGGTTCGCGAAGATCTACTCGCGTTACTCCATTGCGTTCTGTAATGTATTCCACTTGCAATTTAATTTTACAAGTCATGATCAAACCAATATAGCACGCTCCTTTCCAAGATATGACACTTTAAGTTTCCTGTCGCCCAAATGTTCTGCGATGACGACCTGCGGGTCCCCCGGTACGACATCAAGAGAATTATCACTCCATCTTACCTCCATGTCTGGTCCTTCACCGCCCTCCGTACTCAGCCATAGTCCTTTGACAGGGCGCTCTACTGAGAGCGTGATCCCCTCCCCAGTGACCTGGACCTTCAGTCCTGGGTCCGGGACGGCAAGGTAACGGTATGGCTGAGGCCAATCAGCGAAGCGCGCCAGGACACGCCCACTCGTGTCGACCAGGCGAGCATTCACGACAACTGAATAGGAAGACGTCCAAATAGGGTCGCCAGACGGCGGTTCGACTCCATCCAGCGGCGGCCCTGGGCAACGTATCGAGACGAGTTCCGTTGTCTGGTTCGGGAGTAACACGGCATCATAACTCTCGCTGGCTGCCCAGCTGGAGTTAAGGTCGTGATAAGTCACCTCTAGCTTGACTTTCCGAGATTCCAAATAAGCATTTCCTCCCCAGATCTGGATTGTGGCATCATGGGATTGGATGGCCCCGAATTCATAGAACTATCAAGATTCGTCAAGCGATGTTCATTTTTTCCAAGTATCTGACTGACCTGGCGAGGACGATCATTATCCCTGTTTTTGATGACCTGCACGAGGGACCTAATTAGTTCAGGCAGTGTATAGATATATTCTATCCTCACTGTTCGAAAGATGCCAACAGAGATAGGCGCCAGTTGGCGAGCGATGGTGAAATACGAGGGTTTGGGACGAAGCTGCTTTCCCTGATTAGCCAGTCTTCTACTGACAATTTCTGGATACTCACGAAATAGTCCGCGATTGCCCACGATGTGACAGGCCAGCAGTCATTCAGCTGCCAAACGAGGACACCGGATGCCTGTAAAGGTGAAAGGGGTCAGACTCAGTAGAGGCATCTCAATCGGACGTACATATTCCTTTCCCTTTCCACGCCACTCGCGCCTCCAGGAGCGATACGCGAAGCTGACAGCCTCGGATTGCATGAGTTGGTTATTAAACACGTAACTACAGATATTTGTTAGACGGACATTCAGATAGAGACAAGAGGGGGAGGACACGCACGTCTCAAGATCGCTCGTCAACCTAAAATTCTCATTCATGACGATCGCAAACCGGCGTTCGAACGCGCCAGCCTTCGTGTGCTGTGCCATCAACGGCGATTGTGAATACCACTGGGACTTGTCAGCTCCAGCCATCCAGTACGAGACTGTTCGCATATCAGGCATAGCTGGAATACCAAACTCGCTACGTGTAACCTCCATTCAGTTATCGCACGCTGTCAAGTCATAAAGAGCGTACCTGACAAAACGTCCACCTCTCCTATCGTAGTCGTGATAAGGGTATTCCTTTCCACCCCAGATATCCCATTGGTGTACATCTCCGACAGTAGGATCGGCAGTATCCCAACCTTTTCCACCGTAAGGAGATCCGCGATGGTAGGGAATGGGAGGGTCCGTCAGTGCTGCTACGGTTTCGGGAAGAATCTTCTCGTAAAATATACGAGCGGGGAGATCTTCGGTATCTAACTCGGGTTGATGAGCACGATGTCTTGAGGAGTGTGCCTAAGAAAGAACAAACCTCCCCATTGCAGGATCATCTGATAGTCCTCATTGTTCCCACAGAACAAGGCCATCGAGGGATGGTGCCGAATGCGTCTGACATTATCCTCTGCTTCCTTCGTTACACTCTCAACAAACGCGGGATGCGCGGGATAGACGCCGCACGCAAACTGGAAGTCATGCCACACGAGGATTCCGAGCTCTAAAGAGGTGTTAAATTAGGCTGAAGGCGTGGATTCTAGTTTGAAGAGACTTGCCATCGCAGATGTCAAAGAAAATGTCAGGCTCGTAGATGCCGCCGCCCCATATGCGCACCATATTCTGGTTACCATCGCGGAGGAGATTCAGCCATGCTCTGTAGCGTTCCTCTGTGACCGTGGTCAAGAAGTTGTCTGCAGGTATCCAGTTTGATCCTATACATGTACATACATCAAACTCGATTACATTGTCCCGGAACTGAGAGGAGTCTGGCGCACCTCCCATGAACATGCGAACGCCATTCACTTCGAATAAAAACGTTGTTCCCGTGCCATATTGGTCCGGGTCTGCCAGCGGTTCCTGTATCAGCTCAACAGTGCGAAAGCCCACACGTTTGGTTTGCGTATCGAGAATTTGTCCATTCTAAGGGGAGAGGATCAGCCATTATCATAGGATAGCATCAACACACGCACGGCTCCAAATAGTGTAACTGTAACATCGTACAAGTTTTGTTCTCCGTATCCGACAGGCCACCAAAGCCTCGCTTCTTCAGCTGACATGCTCCACTGCACTGCATCATGAAGCGAAGTCAAGTCTTGATGCAGCGCAACATTTTCACTTTTTATGATTTTCCCCACCGCATCCTTGAGTATGACCTCTAGTTTTCCCTCGCGTACTAGCGATCCTTCCAAGTCGACGTCGACCGCGAAGGAAGGTGAATGCACCCCAGTGGCATCGAAGGCAACACAAGCTCGCGTATGAACTTCTTTCAAGCGAGTTGAATACGTCTTGAGAGTAATCGGGCGGTACGGACCAACCGTCATCAACTCAGGACCCTGAAGAAGGTACCTCAAGACATGAAAAAGGATCGAAAGAACTCGCACATACCCAATCCCATCTACGATGGTATGGTGAGCCAAGGCCAGCTGGGAGTTTTTGCTATGGACGCACCTCCAGTCATACTGGGCTTTCCGCACGTAGACACGGCTTGGATCGCCAAGGTTCGTTGATCCAGCGCGGACCTTGCCATACTTTTTCTCCTCTGCCTTCGCTAATGCCTTCGCCGACTTGAAGTGAAGCAGCAGTGTGTTTGTCTTCTTCAGTACGTTCTGACTTTCAGAGAGCGTAATGGGATAGGTGTAGGTACGAAATTGATTGTCCGTCGCAAGAATCTGCTGGTCGTTCTGCAATGGAGACGATGAGTATGAACCAGAGCGACGCAGATTAGCAACGGAGCTTACAAGATATACATCACAGACAGTGTCGAGCCCCTCGAACTCAAGCAGGGCATATTCATGTTGGTCGGGGTTTTCAAAGGGAAACGAGCACTTGTATAGCCACTCAACTTCGCCGATCCCTGCACAAACACAAAGATCATGATCACTATTGATTCACTACCCTAGATAGGGAACCTACACTGAACCTTATGTTCGTTAAACCCAATGTATGGATCCGGAATAAGACCTTCTTTGAGGAGTTCTACGTGCACCTCAGATGGAAACGCCCGAGCCACTCTCCAACCTTCCGTTATGCTGCTTTGGGCTGCTGAAGGTAGATGAAGTTCGCTAAGCACGGAGGACGACTGAGGATCGCGCTGCTTCCAAGACCAGCCTTTGTTGAGATTCATGATCTGAACCATGGTCATGGCTCGATTCAAGGACCAGAAAGCTATAGGAGCACCTTGACGGGTTGTCGTGCAAAGCGATGAAGAGTCTTCTGGGGAAGTCAGGAACCCCGGTAGTGCGGCCCGGGTGTGATGCTCATCACAAGAAATCACAAGAGCTACAGACGTGTCGCGTCATAGATATCAAATTGTACATGTACATGTAAGTTACAACGGGCTATGGAGGATTGTAAGTAAGGTTAAGGGAAACATCACGAAGGCAGTCACCTTAGGCTACAGTAATGTACACAGTTGTACACTGTCGCGCTCAAGGAAGACCAAGAAAAAGTCACTGAGAAACTCAACTGTGAAGGAATACTGAGAAATCTGTAGTCTTTAATATAAGATCAAGAACTCACGAAGATGTAGGGAGACAAATTTGGTGATGGTACACAGGACGCATGTGATAGGAATACAGAAGGAAAAAAGGAAAGGAACGGGAAAGGAAATAAAGGTAAAACCTCTGGGGAATGGGTGTCGAGAAATATGGGTAGTTCGACGCGGCATGAAAGTCACATAGATGATGCGCTGGTAGAAGGGCCATAGGGGTCGAATGCGACAGGTTTCCGAGAGTGTCGCTTACCCTTCTGCCGCTTTCTCCTCGGCTTCTTGGAGGTTGGTGGAGCAGCTGCAGCGATACAATGAATCTTTCTCCAAACACAATAAACGACGAAACTCACATTCAACGTCGTGAAGCTTACAGAGCGTCTCCTCGAAATGATCCGGATCCTCGATATACTGCTCCACTAGGTCGACACAACACGGACAGCAATGCTGTTTCCCTCCCCAGTCAAACATCGTCTTCCAGTAGTCGTGTCTCAGCTTCACGACGAGCTTTGCAGATTCCGAGTCGGACTCCTTGGAGTCGGGGTGTTTGTCCATAGCGCGTTCGAAAGCCGTCAGGACTTCGAGGTTCGACGTCTTGAACCCCGCGACGCGTACATAAGCTGTGAGGACGTTGATAAACTTGACTTCTTGGTTGGCAGCGATGACATCGGCAACAGCGCGTTGGAGATTGCTATGCATCGTGAACTAGATAGCTTCGACGCAAGAGGCCTCTGTGAGAGAGAGAAACTCTCGTGACCTGCTAAATTTTGTCAATAATATTATAGAAAACAATGTAGAGACACGCTTAGTGCAAGTTAATGCCCTTTCTTCGATGCATATCAAGAGATAGACATTAACTTGGCTCGCTGCAAAATGTCTCCTCTAGAACACCGCCAGAGATGTGTTTCGCGGAAGGCGAAGAATCTCGGCTAACGATACTTTCAAAATAGGCCTGAGAATACTAACCCTTTCTTTGTTCTTCTGTGGTCGAAATGTGGCGCAACTGGCTTGAACGAGTGGCGTAGAACGGTCCAAGATGTCAGGATGCTTCAAGTGTGGGGAAAGGGTCCAAAAAGCTACTGTGACACCACCATGCATAATGTGTCACAGTCGCGTGACAGGCGCGATCGTCACGTGTGGCCTAAGCTGTGCCCCCTAACCTGGACCACAACAAAAGTGGCCGGGATTTATTGTCTGTGGCCCTCATAAAAGTCCAATTCTGCACAGGGCCTGCATAATTTTCTTCATATGCCACTCGTTTTTACTTCGCCGCCGATATCGACAGCGAGCGCACATTGCCTCACATTCCTTTTTGCTTCCATATACGTAGGCTCTTTGTACGTCTCGAAGCACGCACGGCTCTCGTTTTCCAGAGATAGAGGAAACAATGGAGATGCTACCCCGCATGAAAAGCTCAAAGACGAGCGATGGAGGGACGATCCAGACGTTGTAAAGGCACGCCTACTTGCGTCCACAATTGCCACGGTCTTGAATTGTGGACTGGTCTTCTACATTCTATGGACACTTATTGGCGAACGACAGGATGTAAGACCTTTTCAAGACACATTAAAGCAGTAAGGGACTGATATCCTTATGACAGCATTTGCAGGTGACACTAGAGACCACCATTGCCCGACTGGGCTTGCAAGTGCACCGTCTGGATATGGATTTTATACTGCCACACCTTATCACTCCAATTCTTTTTACCGGACCTTTATTTGCGATGTACCTCGGCCAATATCTCCCTTTCCAAGCCCGATATTCATTCCAAAATGACGTAGTAGAGAAGTTCACGTCGTGGATAGGTATCAGAAATTATATCTTGGTACGCCCATCGTTCTACCTTTAATAAAACTCGCTGAAAATCCTACACAGGCACCAATTACAGAAGAACTTGTATTTCGTGCTTGCGTTATCGCAGTGTATCATATGTCTGGGGCTTCTGCCTATCGCATGATATTCCTTGGCCCACTATCCTTCGGTCTAGGTGGGGTTTCCGCCTCATTAACATTACATGGCCAACGTCTCACTTTTCTCATTCTCAGCGCACGCTCATCACGCATGGGACACGTTCAACCGATACGGTCGAACCGCTAGCGCTGCCAAACGCGCGCTCATGATGAGCCGTACGTTTGAAGTCCTTCTCGTCAAGTCCTACTTCGTCTCATACGACATTCTCTAGTGTTCCAGCTGTCCTACACAACAGTATTCGGCTTCCATTGTTCATACATATTCCTCCGCACGGGATCCATCTATCCCGCTATCTCGGCGCATGTCTTCTGCAACATCATGGGTCTCCCCGATATTGCATGGGAGCTGAGGGTGTACCCACACCGAAAGAAAGGTCAGGAACCATCTTTGATTTTCGGCTAGCTATGTTGGGGCACTCGCTGACACACAGATAGCCATCAGGTTTGCGTATATTGTAGGCGTGCTGGGGTTCGCCTATGTTCTCCGACCGTGGACACGGCTGGGTGGGATGTACACATTTTGGAGCGAACGCCCCTATGTTGATATGTCGTATTAGAGATCGAATCTATCTGTTGAAATAATTGCTCCGTTGTATGAGGTAGTGAAAATGACAAGGTGCAGCTGATAGGGAGGCCAGAGAAGTATGCAGATCTTGTGTAGATCCCTCGGGGATTCGGGACAGCTGCGGGCAAGAACTCCCGCTCACTGAGAAGCCCCTGCAAATCCCAATCACCTGCTGATGTGCTAGCAACTCTCATGGTCTAGAGTCTCGAGCATTGGTCATTGAAGATTCTTCCGACAAAGGAAGTGGCCAAACGAAACGAGGCGCGTCTGATGATGTCGAGTCTCAGCTTGCTTCTGGTGCAGATGGCTCGGTAAAGGACGACTTTTTGTGCAAGTGACATCATCAACCTCTCACAGGCAGCAACACGATAGCTCACGGTTTGACTTGCAAATGGTTTTGGCTTTCACGCCTATGCGACCTGCGAACATATACGACTGAAGGCAAGCAAGGCCTGGTCGTGCAGAGGGGGCGAAAGCGTAGGTTCATTCGTACGACGCAAATGTGGTCCGGGAAAAGTTTTTGACATGCGGAATGGGAGTCGCAGCGTGATAATTATTCCAGTTTCTATTGCATGCACAACCCAGCCTCTATAATCGTGATCTACACTTAATGAGCATGGTTCTTGTGGTGTTCTAAAAGCCGCGTCAGAACGTAAGATATCGAAGGAAACTGAGAGCAACGAACTCAAGTGCACTGAAAGGCCAAGTCAGAAAGCGACCAAAGAAGAAAGAAAATGAGAACGCACTGTTGTAGTCGATGGTGTAACCAATGGCGAAGAGACCAACAATCAACGCAACAATAGGCTTGCCAGACGCGTTGTTTCCGGCGAAGTAGCGGGCCTTAATTCCACCGACGCGAGGAGTGGCTTGGCCTTTTGGAAGCTTGGAGTAGAAGTCGACCAAGGGTCCGAGTCCAGTACCCGATTCACCAGACTATAAAAATTTTGTCAACTTCCATGACATTGTGTTTCCGTCCAATTTAATGCTTACAACGAGCTTTGGTGTAGCAATCTTGGGGGGAATGAGTCCCTGGAGCTGGCGGCGGATGAGGGAGGCGTGCATGGTGATGAGCTGGTTGGACGTTCGGGGTGGGTCGGACGTGTAGAGAGGTTTGCGCTGCTTTGTCAGCTTGTGTGGCAAGGACTCCTGACATCAACAAAGACGCCTTGCAACTCTTCTCAGACTCTCACAACACTCATAAGCACACGAAAAATTTGTTCAATTAGGCAATGAAGCTATACGACCTGTCATACGAATCTAGGACCGGTTCGCCCCAACTCGTCATCCGCAGCTCACAGACCTAGGGTTCAGGATTTGTTCACAGCTTAAGCTGACACGATTCAATGCGGTTACTTGAAATGCTCAACACAAGTTGAACCCAGGTATCTGTGCTATTCTTTCTTTGGTCTTGTCACACAGACGTTCGCGGGAGAAGCACCTGTTGGCAGTGTAGATCGATCATTCTTTCTTGCTGCCTCAAAAATATCAAGGACCCCCTTTTGTGCACTTGACAAGGTTAGCTCGATCGTTAAAACCGACATAACCAATTGATCTAATTCAGACACTGCCTAGAAAATGCCTCCGTTGCCATTGGACATTTCTATTGAACATCATATCACATGTCGGGCTTGATGTTTGAATAATACAAGATCTGTCCCTACATACATACCCGAGGAACGTTGCGCGATCACGATTTCCACAAACGCGCGAGGAAAGGTCGCCCATAGTACTTGTGGAACCACAATATTGGTTCGTGCGATATTAGCCCTGCTGCAAGTAGCGCTTGATTTGAAACGGGCGGACCTCCAGCTGGAGCTAACTGTGTAGAGAATGATAATCATTCTCTAATCAGGCTGAGCCAATGACATGACATGCTGCCTTGGTCCGAAGAGGATTCAGATCGCAGGATTTGGTACAAGTACCGAATTTACTTTTGACGCTGAGTGTAGAAAGACTGATGGCGAATTGTTGAGGTCTTTTGCACGCCTCCTGGGATAGCTGTCTAGAATTAGGGAGAATAAATTTCCTTTATGGGTGTTATCGATACCCTCAGTCCAAGTCCCAAGAAGCCTTGGCTGTCTACACACGGTGATACTTGGAATTAGGATCATGTGAAAGGTTCTCATCCAAGAATACTCCCGTCTACTCCCGTTCGCTTCGACGGAGGGAAAGGGTTAAGTCAATTGGAAATTCGTGATACTTTGTTTCTGTCATCATCAAGTTACTCTTAGACCGAGAATTTGCAGCGAGCCGCCGAGCTCACTTCAGAAGTCACCTGATTGGAGTTATTCCAATAATTGGCCAAACGTGACCATTTTTCAGTCCGGAATAGGCCGCGTTATGCATTGGTTTCGCAAGATCTGCGGAATCTGACCGCCGGATGAAGTGATTTCTGACTTTCTTTCTGACCGGTAAAGGTATTCCTGCGTCATAGACAGGCACAGGCAGGGGACGGATGCACCCTGTCGGATCGCATCATACAACCATTATAGAAATACACTGACAGGCGATATGGGGTATAAGGTACAAAATGTGGGGTCGATTGGCTCAAGTATTGCTGGGTCCAAAGCCAAAGGTTTTGTCGTACCGCCCAGCGGCCCGCTCTGCTGCTAACCGACACTGGAAGCAGTACTCGTCAACGGTGTCGATATCCTCCTCGATCGAATCAGCATACACCTATGTGCCATCGCCCCCGGCGTCAGATCTGTTCACAAGAAAGGAAAGAAGCTCATACATTGAAGCAACGACACCGTGGGGGCAAGCATTCCTGCGGGTGGTAGCGGCTCAGCGTGCAATGGTAAGAGTTACAGTCTATGACCGCTCTGATATTATGTCGTTGGAAGTGCTGTTCGAGGGTTCGAAGACGTCAGCCTCAAAGTCAAAAACAGTGCCGAAAGACAAACCCCGCAGCGCTGCCAACGCGTTCCTTGTCTATCAAGTAGAGTGTCAGCATGTTGCAGAGAGAGCCATAGTATACGCACGCAATTCGTCGGCACATGAGTAATGATAACGATAAGATGTTGCCAAAATGAGGAGAGCAAGGGTGTTGAAATTGGTAGAGACGGAGACGACGGGGAAAACCGTTTTGGTTGAAGTAGGAACCAGTAACCAAGGTCTATTTATCAGAATCTCGTTGCTCCAGACCCAAGCTGGCGCGGCATGCGGCTATACGAGTCGCAACTCGGACCCATCAGTAGCCACATCTTTCTTAAAGTAAAGGCTTGCGTGAGACTGAGCACATGTGTCAATGTTCCCTCGACCTCCGTTCCGATGGTTATTGGGTTAGGCCGCACATGTGATCAAAGGCAGTAATTATATCCATCAGTCCTGCGCTTGCATTGGGATAAAACTATTTGGAAACCCTGTTTCTCAAATCCTTACATAAGGGACCAAACACAGGCGTGCCGAAGCTGCCGACACCTCGCCTGACGACCTTTCAGGTATCTGCAATAGCAATTATTCAGAATTTTATAC
>JABAJV010000268.1:0-16384 GCA_018854895.1 Tricholoma furcatifolium
TTGCTCTGTACTAGTCATATTGTTGTGTAGTAGTAGTGCCAATGAAATGTCGTGTTTTGTGTACCACATTTTTATTGTGATTGTCCAGCTGAATGATGCTTATGACGATGCTGAACTACCTTACACCGACCTTGAAATTGACTTATGGTGTCTGCCATAAGGAGGGGTGACTTACTAAGGCAAGGGATCTGCTGGAACAAGGCAAGCTGCCTTTGTGACTTAAGACCTTTATTGACTTAGCCAAGGCAGATAAGGTAGTGTAAGGCACATAAGACACAATGTAGTTTTCCTGATGTTGGCGTAGTTCACAAAGTCCTTGGTGACTTCCTCTTTGTTAAGCCAGCCGCCGTAACGATCATGGAGGGCCTGAGGAAGATCCCAATGGTAAAGGGTCTACGACAACGATCGATAATCGCCCACAGGCAACAGGAAAGCAAAAATGGCACCAACCACGAAAGGCGTGATCCCTTTCTCCAGCAAGGCATCAATCAACGAACTATAAAACTTGATTCCCTCTTCATTAATGGGGTCACCACGTCCTCCAAGAGGAATAATCCGTGGCCATGAGATAGAGAACCTATATGCCTTGACGCCATAGTCGGCTAGGAGATCGATATCCTGTTTCCATCGGCGGTATGAGTCTGTTGAAACATCTCCATTGCCCCCGTCTTGGATCTTTCCTGGGGTACGTGCGAAGTCATCCCAGATCGACTTTCCACGCCCTTCAACGTCGAGGGCGCCTTCAATTTGGAATGCAGCTGCAAGGGGGCGTTAAAGGAAGGGACATTGAAGATTGATTGGACGGGAGACAAACTGACATGTGGCGAAGCCCCAAATGAAGTCAGCCGGAAGTTTCTTCGTGGTAGAGGTGTAATGATCATGATGTTACTGGGAAAGTGATTAAAAGTCCAGTAAATGTTGAGGTTTATATGTAGTCCAACCCATGCACCTGCAATGGGTTGACGACACGAATTGGTGGCGGTTTCTGTACCGATAAATTTCCGAAGACCATCGATGTTCGATACTTGAAGAAGCTCCTCACGTGGCTTTTTAAATTCGGCAGAATGAGAAGGGCAGAGATAGAGCCAAAGGGTGGCCTGAGATGTCCAAGGAGTCGACCGGTAGATTATCGGAGAAAAATCATTTGTGACGGCAAAGCTCTACCACATCCCCACGATGAAGGATGCGGAATTGATTCGGAAAAACTAGAAAGTAAGGGGGAAACGGTTGGAAATAAAGGGAGCTTATGTGGAGTGACACATTGTAGTCTTACATACTTGACTTGTACATGGTTGGACGGGAAGAACTTGTAGGTTGCCGGTGTAAATACCGGATCCAGTTGTGTGGCTGTGCATAAATTGCGCCCTCATTACAACGTTGCGCAGTTTATTCGTAGTTCACGCAACGAGGTACTTGTGGGGAATTGAAGAGTGAGGATGCATTTTTTTGCCGTTTTGTATGATATATGAATACGTACATATAATATACATTTCGCGAGGAGTTTAGTGCGGCATTGTGAGATACTAGCTGAGATATCATTCACATAACTATGAACAAGATACACACAAGGAAAGTCGGGGAATGGTGGTACAACGATAGCAGAGATAAATGCAGCATGGGTAAAAAAAATCGAGGTGGGTTTATCATATGAAAGTGTCAGTCGGTATTCGAGAAGCAACGTGTAGATGTAAAACAAATCCTAGTGATTGAGATCCACGCTACAGCGCTATATATGTGTAGGGGTATTTGATGGGCAGTCGTTTATGGGAACCCTTGAGTGATGGCGGGCGGACGCCGGTGCAGTAAATGCTTCGCCGACCCTCGCTCGCCTGCGAGCTTGGAGATGGCATTAAGGAGATCACCGCGCCTCAAGGGTTCTACAGGGCGTTGCGTGAGTGAAGCGATAGAAACAGCATGAAATGAATGCGTACTAGTGATGTGATCGTCCATACCTGCCTGGAGACAACGTTCGCGGTCACCAATCACTGAAAGATTGTTGAGTCTCGGTCAATGACAAACGCCCAAATGAGTCACGTACTGGCATGCGCGGTGAGTGCGATGATAGGAATCGCAGATAGTCCGCGGTGCATCTCGTATGAGCGGATTTTCTCCGTCGCCTCCATACCTCCCATGAACGGCATCGACACGTCCATCTACAAGTCTCTTCAACATCATGTTTAATGACTTCAACGTGAGATCACTTACGAGAATGATATCGAACGGTTTATTTTGCTGGATACGAGTCTTAAACGCATCGACCGCCATCTTGCCGTTTTCCGCGATCTGGACGGTATGGCCATATTTTTCAAGTATCTTGACTGCGAGTTTCTGATTGACGAGGTTGTCCTCAGCGAGTAGAATGTCGAAAACGACGTCACTCGGCGCAGATACGGGGCTGACGGTGTTAGACTCCAGAGCCGATATGAGGGCCGATGCGAGGTCCTGTGCCGTAACAGGAGTAGTAACCTGTGCACTGATGCTGTTGTCGAGGCACCATTTGACTACGTAGAATGATAAGGAACAGTACATGACAAAGGAGAAATAACTAGGCTTACGGTTGAGGCGTGGAAGGGATGGTGCGAGAAGCACGATAGGGATGTAACGAAGGTGCTCCAACTCTCTGATACACTCGGTCTAGAAATTGAATCGCCCATTAGCATATAGATCAAAACACCAATGTAGGCAATGGGGTTTGATTACTTACAACACTTAACGAATCACAAACAATGGTATCAATATGCGGACACTTTTCTTTGTCCGCTACCTCTTTAGCATCGTGAATGACATGTGGGCGGAGACATAGTTCCTTGATGCGATCCACGACACCAGTAGTATCATTTAGCGAATCAACGAAAAGGATAGTTCGCTTCGCGAAGGGGTTCATCTTCGAGAGGGTGTTCTCGAACGTGCTCTGGCTAATTTGAGAGGTAATGGTGAAGAAGAACTTGGAACCCTTCGAGACCTCGCTCTCGACCCACATATTACCCTGCATAAGAGACACGAGTCGCTTCGATATCGACAGACCCAAGCCCGTGCCACCGTATTCCTAGAAAAGACCAAGTTTCAAGAACGAGTAGGGTGAAGTAAAGATGGAACGTACGCGAGTGGTGGATCCATCAGCCTGACAGAAAGTATCGAAAATCAAGTTCAACTTGTCCTTGGCAATACCAATACCCGTATCCATAACACAGAACTCGATCGTAACGCTCTGATCGTCTAAAGCCAACAACCTCGTCGAAAGTGCAACGTGGCCCTTTCGTGAGACTTTGCTCGGTGTGAACTTGATAGCATTGCCCACCAGGTTCGTAATGACCTGTCTCAGGCGCAGTGAGTCACCGATGAGCTGATCGGGTATGTCGGGCTCCACGTCGTATGTCAAATCAAGGTTGTTCTGCGATGCACGCACGACGAGCGTCTTGAGGATGCCGAAAACGGTTTGACGGAGGGAGTAGGAGACAGCTTCCATTGTCATCCGACCAGCTTCGACTAAAAGAAACAGACGTCAAAAATCGGCATAGAAAGTGTGGTGATGGGGACGAACTCTTCGAAATATCCAAAATGTCGTCGATAATGAGCAGCAGTGAGCGCGCAAGACTGTGTACAAGGAGGAGTCCCTCGCGCTGAGATCGGTTGAGGTCACTATCCAGCGTCAACTCGGTCATCCCGATAATGCCATTCATTGGCGTTCTGTCAACTCCATTAACATCGTTCTGCCCAGTTCAAGTCAAGGAAACCTCACCTGATCTCATGACTCATATTCGCCAAGAACTCACTCTTACTCCTGTTAGCTAACTCTGCCGCCTCTCTCGCCGCTGTATTTTTCTGAATACTATCGCGCAAGTTGAACACCATCTGGTTGATTTGGGTCTTGAGCGAGTCCATCTCTCCACTCGCCTCGACAGTGATGAACCGTGTAAAGTCGCCGTCCATCGCCGCAGCCGAAATCTGCGCAAAGCCACGCACTTGAGTCGTCAAGTTTCCGGCCATAGTGTTGACGGAGAGGCTATGAAAATTAGCTTTGAGGAGGTAGCGAGAAAAGGTGACGGGCCACGCACGTAATTTCTTGCCAGATCCCCTGTACGTTACCGACTTCGGCCTGTACACCCAGTTTACCCTCCGTACCGACTTCTCTCGCGACCTTCTTGACTTCTGCGGCGAAGATGGCGAGTTGGTCGATCATGTCATTGATAGTGTTGACGAGTGATAACATTTCTCCGCTGACACTGACACCCGTGATCTTCTGCGTTAAGTCTCCGCGGGCAACGGCTGTAGTAGCAACCGCGATGGTACGCACTTGCAGCGTGAGCTAATTTGAACAATGTCAATGGTGGCATCGAGGTCAGTTAGAGTACAACTCACATTGTTAGCCATGACGTTGACATTATCTGTCAAGTCCTTCCAGGTACCGCCTACGTTGGTTACGCGTGCCTGACCACCCAACTTTCCTTCCGTACCAACCTCTCTCGCTACACGCGTCACCTCGTCGGCGAATACGGACAACGACTCTGTCATCTCGTTGACAGTTTCCTTGAGCTCGAGGATCTCTCCCCGCACGTCGACTTCGATCTTCTTGGTGAGGTCGCCGCCAGCGACGGCCTTGGTGACTTGGGCGATGGAGCGCACTTGGTTCGTCAAGTTCATGGCCATGAGGTTGACGTTGTCGGTGAGGACCTGGATATAGAAAACGTTGGCGTAGTTCTCGGTGTACGTAAGGGAAAGCACTCGCCTTCCACATGCCTTGAACGTCGGGGACAGAAGCCTGCCCACCCAATATTCCCTCCGTACCGACCAGCAAGCTAACACGCGTAACCTCGTTCGCGAGAGTGCTGAGCTGGGCGACCATGGAGTTGACGGTCAATTTCAAGTCGAGCATCTCGCCCTGGACATCGACATCGACCACTTTGCCGAGATCACCCTGGGCGACGGCCTTGGTGACTTCAGAGATGGACCGCACTTGGGCTGTAAGGTTCGAGGCCATTTTCTAAGGGAGAGTTGGTAAGGTAAGCGGGTATGATGACGCTACGGTACGTACGTTGACATTTCTCGTCAAATCGGCCCATGTCCCTTGTACTCCCTCAACCTTTGCCTGACCACCGAGTATGCCCTCCGTCCCGACCTCGAGCGCGACACGGGTGACTTCGCTTGCGAAAGCGGACAATTGGTCCACCATGGAGTTGACGGTTCCTGGAGATATCACGTCAGTCGAAGAGATAGCTCGACTGAAAGAAAGACGAACCTTTCAAAGTACTCATCTCGCCTTCGACTTGAATCTCGATCTTCTGGGTCAAGTCGCCACGAGCGACGGCGGTGGTGACTTTGGCGATGGAACGGACTTGATCCGTGAGGGAAGAACACATGCGATTGACCTGAGATTCGGTCAACAACTATAACAGTAAAATAGAAGGAAAAGGACTTGCATTGCGAACCAATTCGAACCAGACACCTTCGACGTCGGGTACGTGGGCTTGACCTCCGAGTTTTCCTTGAGATCCGACTTCGAGGGTGACACGCGTTACTTCTGCGGCCAGTGCACGAAGTCTATCAAGGTATGAGAATAGGTAGAATAGAGATAAAAAGTGATTGACCTGACGACCATTCCATTTACAGTATTCTTCAAATCGAGTATCTCACCACGAGCATCGACTTCGATTTGCTTGGACAAGTCACCGAGAGCGACGGCTTTTGTGACCTTTGCGATCGAACGGACCTGATTTGTGAGATTTGCAGCGAGTTTGTTGACGACGCCAGTGAGTTCGCGCCAGGTACCTTCGACATCGAGTACGAGAGCCTGACCTCCGAGTTTTCTAAAGCGAGGAAGAATCGGCAAAAGAATTAGAAACCGAGAAAGAATGGGACGCACCCTTCCGTTCCGACTTCCTGACTGACCCTAGTAACCTCCCTGGCAAACTGACCAAGCTTGTCAACCATAGTATTGATAACGCCCTTTAATTGAACCATGACGACGCCCTGAACGGGTACAGTGATTTTCTGACTCAAATCGCCGCGAGCGACTGCGTTACAGACACGTGCAACGTCCTGTACCTGATCCTTGAGAAGTTGAAGTTCGTGAACCTGTTGCCTGAGAGGAGGAAGAGCATTTCGTAAAAAGACCAGTTCGTCGCGTTCGTTGTCGAAAGATGGTAATTCTGGAGGTGGTTCGAGGGGTACTATTAGAGAGTCGGTTGAGAGAGCAGAGGGAGAAGGACGGCCACATGTAGGGCAGGGTATGCCTGCGAGGGGTACGTCTGTGACAGTGGCAGGCTTGAAAGGGAGAAAGATGGGTTCAAGAAGGGATTCATTGACGCCCTGGCCCTCAGCCTTTCTGAGTCTCTGGACGAGAGAATCGACGGCGGCGAGGATCTGCTGAGCGGTGTGATCGTTTGTGACATCGATGCCCGAGTTGAGGTCGAGGGGGATCGCGGTGTCGGTGGAGACGGCGGTGAGCAAGCGTAGAAGATGTGCGTTGAAGCTGCGAGCCTCGATAGACGGATCGACTGATAAATTGCTCATCGTCGTCGTCGTCGTTCTGCTCTACTCCAAACTCAAATATTATGTATGATGACCAATCTCATCACAAGCGCTAATTCATCCAATATAGCCCAATTTGATCTCCGCTCTGCTCTTAATTCACCGGCGGGTCGCTACTCATACTCACCGACAAAATCTTCACGTAGGTCACGGCGGTGTTTTCTTGGTCTCCCCTCAGGTGATTCAATGCATCAAGGCTTATCGTCAATTAGGATTTGATACGGCAAAGCTCAAGATAGATTAGCAAGTATCAAGACATACAAAATGCTGGATGGAATCATAGACGATAGAACAGCAGCTAGATCGATCTCTGGTGTGTTTTGACCTTACCGATCACTGCGCTTTCCACTTATCAAACGTGTCGCCAGTTGGGAATAAACGTATAGTAAGTATAGCCAGCATAACACAACTTGCCCTTACATACTACCTTCTCCTGTTTTCAGACTTGTCAGGTGCGCAACCTCACATTCATGCTATTAATTACATGGCCGCGTGATCATCGCAAAACATCCCTTGTAAGCATCCCTTCAATCTCTCTGACATGCCGAAGTCACTTTGCCGTACACTACTAGGTCAACCCAAGATCCATCTATTCATGTCATTCTGACTACACTTCCTGTCCACCACTTCTCCCCGTTCTTGGCGGACTTAATCCATGCTGACCCTCATGCAGCTGAGAAAGTACAGCTGTCCAATCCCATAACCATGTGTGCCAGGCATCACCGATATCACTTTGCTGTCTAAATCAGTTCACCATCTACTAATACGCCCCTTCGATAAAACTTTTGTTTGCTCTGGTTTTCCTAATATCTGACGTTTTTGTGCAAGATGACTTCTCCGCATATGCACTCCAATCGACAAGTCATGGACAAGCGGACGTTGAGGTAAATGGGGTCAAACAAGACAGCTTTTAAACCGTCGAGATGGCCTGTTCAAGACAGTGGCATTCAGTACACCCCACTGCGCAACATATCTCTTGCAGCCTATAAGAATGATCTTTAGCACCATCCTCGTATGTCACCATCAACTTGCTTCTCTGTCCTCATACTACTGACCACAACTGTAGATTGCCACTCTCAGTACCGTTGCCTTCGTCGCCATTGGCGTTGTAGCGCAAGGCGCCTCTGCTCCAACCTTCACCTCTCAAGGAAATGTCAGTCTCGTATACAACATCGCAGGTGCCGCCCGCATGTATTCTCAGTCTCCTGCGGGAGCTATCGTCGAGACTGCCTTCACTGGAACCTGGGACCGCGCTCTCAATACCGGCACAAGCATTATCGTTGGGGCGAACTTGGTTATACCAAATTCACCCATCTCCGTGACTAGTTATTCGACTCCCGCGTCCGATGACTTTGTCGAGGTGGATAGATTTTCTCTGCGCGGTTCAGCCCTGCTGACATTGGAGATGCCAATTTACAGATCCACATCTTCTTCCTGGGGCCCGGAAACATTCTCAGAGAATGGCACTGGAACCAGACTTTTGGGTGGTCAGGCGCCGCAAACGGCTGCACAGATTGCATCGATTTCAACAACAGATTCGTAGCCACGCATGTATGCGCCCGTTGCCAACCAGGATATCAATGACGGCTTCATCACTGTGACATTCGTCGAACAGTCCAGCCCCAGCGTTCTGAGTCAGGCAATCAAGAGGGCCAGTTGGAGTCCTACGGTAAAGGCGATGCCTAGTACGGGTACAACAAACTAGGTCATTCAAGCCTTTGACTCGTCGGTTTCAGATGACTGACGTCCGTTTTTGCTTCGCAGGTGGCAATTCAGTTTCCCAAGGTTCAACACCTTGCGCCTTTTGTTCAGTTTTCCGTAGTACTTTTATCCTTTGTTTACCGCTTCCCCTTGTACTTGGGATATGTTGTGTGAAGTATACCCAAGTTGTCTTATGCACGATCTCCGCTCATTCGATGGATTGCAAATATACGAGGTCGCCCGCTTCTTCTTGCACCTCTCTCCTCATTTCACATACCCCTTAGATCTGGCTTAAAAATATGTTTATAGGTTCCCTGTTACCAGCTCGCAATCATCTGTACATCTTGTGCGTGATCCGCGAGCTCAAGAAGGAGTATGGACTCCTCTTTTTTTATGCGTAACACACAGACTGCAGGATCTCATTTTTGACAAATCCGGTCTGAGATTAATTATAAGTACATGTCTTCATCCTCATTTGCGCTCCCTGTTTTCTGAAGGAGGGTATATTCATAGGGTAACGCTTCAAGTGTACCCATCCCGTTGTCGTTTCTGTGTGACTTATAATACCTCTCACCACACATCTCATTCATGCGACACACTGCAACATCCCATCCGCACCAGCACCAGCACTTCTACATACCACAAACACACCACTCGTTCTACTCATTTCGGTTAGTCTTTCATGTTGTCGAGAGCATATCATTCTTTAGCGCTGTCGGTAGATATTTTCAAATACTAACGGATCCGATAGAAAAATTTTAGCGTGTGTGTAATCGTGGGACTATTAGAAGTTGATTTATTCGTAGTGACGCATTGCAAATTTGATTGGGTAGTCGTGTAAGCACTGTAGGAGGCGACATTGGCTGTATCAATGGTCGAATGCAGCCAAATTTGGGTGGTTGGGCGATTAGGAGATGTCCCACACTTTATATCCTTTAGCCCACTGGTCCATCAGCATGGAGGATTACGCAGCGCGTACGCAGGTATGTGGGATGCTTAGTAGTATCGGCCTCACCCCAGGTATAGGCGAGTTAATCATCAGCACAACTCCAGCCAATCATTTGGCTCCTCTTGCCAGACCATTCTTGAACAGCGCAAGGCTAGCGGCAACAATTCACACCCCTTGATGTTCGCCCGTGCACTGCCGCCAAAGAGAGATGCGCTGGGCGCTCGACTTCCGGCATTGGCGTACGGCTTGGGCGCAGAGCATGGACATAACGGGGGTGGGGCTATCTGAGGTTGGGCGATATCGGGATGTTGATTTAGGATACATAGTGAGGGGTGTGGTGGAAGTGAGAGAGTGAATGGTGATTTCAAGGTGGGGCGATATAGTGACGTTGAGGGAGGGCGGATGGGTGCGAGGCGGCGTGCGCAGCTGCTGGTGCACTAACATGAATTCGTCTGCGTTGGTGCTTTTCCCGGGTGCTGTGCGAGAGGTGGAGGTCGCGTGGAGAGGGTGCCACTGCATCGCTGGTCGGGTATGTCAGTCAACCTGTTTACAGTAGAAAAACATAGACTCATACTCGACGAAAGCACAACCTCATCAAACTCACTAATACGTCCTTCATGTGCCATCGTCCGCATTGGGGTAGCTACCCCTGCCAGAAGTGTGGAGGTGGGATCACCCCAACTTTGAACTTCAAGTATATCCTCCAGCGGACCAGCTCCCCCCAGAGAATCAAGGCCGACAATGCGTTGACGCGTCAGAACTGCAAAGGATGGTGACTGTCAGTGGTTTGCATCGACAGCAGAACAGGATTATGGACGGGTAGGAGGGGAAGTTAACGGCTCGCTCCGCAGAGCCGCAGAATAATTGGACCATGATACATGAGGGGTCAGTCTGTAGAGAGGGTAGACAAAAGCCAAACGACGATTCGAACGCCTCTGAGGCTATGAGGAGAAGCATACGGAGAATTGAGGAGCTGAAAAAGGCTCAAAGAGTTGAGCTCTGATAAAGTGTACACAACCTTCCTGAAATTTCTAGGATAGAGTATGGAGGCGTATGTGAACCAGATAAGCGAGTGGCTGTGTCATCAACACAAAGCTTAATTTAAGCATGTACACGTCGCACGACCTCGACTCACTTTTTCATGCTTAAACCGATTCATATATAGTCTTCGCGTGTACACTATAATCTATCCCGCCAATGCCGACACCGTCATTCAATATTCAAACCCCCGCCTGGGCTGTCGTCGCGGGACCACTGTATATTCCACTCCCTCCAAACGCCTTCTTACTGCTATTCTACTCTGCTTGTATCCGTGAACAGAAGATCCCCATCTAACGGTACAAATTAGGCTAACTCGGTTCTCGCGGCCAAGGAAAAGGAAATGGCGAGACGCATCTTTGAAGGGACGCATTGTACTGCCTTCGAAAAGGCAGTTGAACTTGCTTAGGAGACAGAAATATCTTGAACCATTTCTGAAACACCTACGCCACCTGTACCAACACCGCTGGGGTCACCACAGACGATTTTTCCCTCCTTCTCGTCATTCCCACCATCATTGACTACTCCCGTTTTTATTAGACCTAACCCACTCTCCTGTCGTTGCCCTCATTCTGACTTACGGTCAAAATCACCAAGAAACCATCCCCTGAAGATTGTGCTACATTCAGCGGCGCTCGTAGTAGTATTTCACCATCTTCAATGCAGTATTACCCGTCACATTCCCATTCCCAAACAGAGTCTCACTCAGATACCCCAGGCAGGCGATCGATGTCACCGCCAGCGCCTTATCGAGATTCATCTTCCACATTTTATCCTGATCATCACCAATCTTACCACGAGCGTTATAATACCAATGACGATGGCTATCATGCTCTGGGCTGGTGGCATGCACCTCGGTGTCACGCCGCATCTTCTTCTGTATGGGACTCTACTCCCAGAATCGAATACGAACCAGTCAGAGAGGGGACGCTTGAGGCTGAACTCGACGAGGACATGAAGAACGAGAGGGTGTATGATAATGCATCCTCGCCTGAAGAATATCGGTCGATCCAGTCAGAAGACTCGGGATAGGCTGCACAAGACTCCAGGGGAGAGGTCATGTCGAGAGCATTGTCCTTGCGTGGACCAACCCAAAGCCGGTGCCCTTATCTCGATGACTATATCTGATCGCGCGGCCTCAACCAGTTAGAACCATTCTCGGCACCTGCCCTCGGCTTCCAAGCAGTTTCGCTCCCTGCCCCAATGCGTCTATCTATTCATTCTACATCGTATTCTGCGCCATTCCCACCCTCGTTCTCGCCAGCGTCGTCTAGTCTTGCAGGGTGGTATGGGTCGATGAATGTCTCTACTCCAGCGTCAGTGGCACTCAGTTCAGATCATCCGCGTTTCTCTCTCTACGAGCTCAATTTTACCCAACTAGTTTCTGGTTCCGATGAGTGCATGAGGATTTCCATGGCGTTCCTTTTCTTGCGATAAGAAAAGATTCTATGAACGCAAGGACAGCTATACCCGCTGATCATACTCGTTGTTCATGTTGCATGCACCTGCACGTCAAAGTTGAAAACAGGTGGGTGCCTTCGGAAAAACCTTATCTATATTAAGGTGATCAAGAAAACTGTCAGCTCGATTCGGTCTTCTGAGGTTCTTTACCTTGCGTCTTCACTTTGTCCATAGGCACAGCCGGAAACATATAAATTCACTTGAAGACAAGCTCTTCGTCCATATTCTACACAAAACCTTTCATGCCTAGGTTCGCACAACTCATCATCTTTCTCGGCCTTGCTTCGGGACTTGCTCAGAATTACTGTATCTATCTCGTCTACTATTTCTTATGCTTAGTCTTTAGATGGCTAACAATGTCGTTGTTTTATCAGCTTCCGCAGTTATCATTTACGGTAATCCGTCCGAGACACTTACAAAAAGTGCCAACTTCCGCACCTTGCCAGCAATTCCATCGAACACATGCACCTATCCAACCACAACCCCAACCAATTTCACAACGTACCCCACCTGTGTTCCTCAGGCTCCTTCAACGGGGACTCAAATGTTATACGGTCAATGGTAGGTCCCTCGAATTGTGTGAAGACGTATACAATGCATGATTTTTTATCTAGTGGCGGAATCGGCTACACTGGATTGACAGTGTGCGGAGATGGGGCGACGTGTGTCGTATACAATGAGTATTATAGTCAGTGCTTGCCACTTAGTAGTACATCGTCCTGATTCTTATCTCATTCTCATTGTATTGACATTTATGGACAGAAAAGTGTCATTGCAATCTTTGCGTCGAGGCTTTGCAAACTGGATTGTCATGTGACGCATTTTTGGAGACGCGAGGGCAAAATTCCTGCAGATCAAGCGACACCGTGACTGTAAGATATTTTGAACTTCAGGACGGTTGTAACCTGCTGACCGTGATGCTAAGCTGAGCTTTGACCACAGGATGATCCAGTCGGAGAAACCTTCATCATTCCAAGTAGCAAAGAAGGACAGAAAATCAGATTTGGTGTTCTGAAGCCCTCTACTTTCATTGACAGCTTCCTAATATCCGACGCTGTCGCTTGAAGAAACCATTAAATTTCAAGCGAGTTCCCCGGGTGTTTTGCAATTATAGGAAGCCCTCTGCTATGTCGAAGCTCACACGATTCTTGTTCTTTCTGGGTTTCACCGCGGGCCTTGTTAAGATCGCCAATGGACAGTCTTCTTGTATCTACCTATCACCTGTCCTGTATGGCTAGGAGGACTGATGAGCCTGCCCTTTCATAGCCCTGTCGTCCGAAGTACTCGCGACAAGTGTCTCCAACAGCTCAGTGTCCCAAACCTCCGTATGCACATTTCCAAGCACAACGCCAACTACTAGTACTGTGACGTCTTCTACTTGTACCGCACCTGACCCGTTACCGACGACGTGGGGTCAATGGTATGCCTCAGACGATATGGTGAAAGCATGACTGAAGATTTTCTTAGTGGCGGAATCGGTTACAGTGGATCAACTACGTGTCCCGATGGGGCGACATGTGTAGAGGTCAATGAGTATTACAGCCAGTGCTTTCCATTGCAATAACTTGTGACAAGCGTATGAAGTTGATTTAATTTCAAACCGTGTGCAATTTGCAAATCATTGAATAAAATTTAAAGAACGCTGGCGAAATAGTAGAAACCAACATCAAAAAGTTAGGAATGAGGAAAACAACTGATCATGCATCGTACAATGGTATGTGGTATCAATTACATTGGAACCTTCAATAATTGTCAAACTGGAAATACAGGTGCAGCGTTTAGCATTCTCGATCGACATCTCTGCTGTGGGGTCTGCGTCGTCAACAATCTTCACGGCGCCATCCACGTCGTCGAAGAGAGCAGCGTATCCCTCGACAGAACATCCTCTTTTTCTCCATACAGACTGTAAAGAAGCGTAGTGAGAGTGAGATTCAGCATTCGATGTAAGAAACACATCTGTAGAAGTACATGAAAACGAGGAGTCAGCGCGCCATGGACGACATAGGACTTCCACTGAAGAAACTCGATGACTCTGGTTGACGCATCAGGCCGGTTGATGATAGGATGGAAAGGAGGAATATCGTAGAGAGGCATCTCGAGGGTGTAGCACACAACTTGTCGCATCGAAGACATCGTCAGACAGGACTCTGGAAGGAAGCACTTCGTTCGCCTTAGTACCAGGATGCGAGGGCGGTGGCAGGGAGACAGAAAATAGATTCGTTCCGTGGGTACAGTCAGAATACCAGACCTATGCTGCGTAAGCTTCAGGTTTCTGGGGAGAGCGCAGAAGTGAGTGAAGCGGTGGAGAACGGCATACAAAGACCGTCCATCGGGCGGTTTAAGAATCAGAAGACTCAGGAGGAGACGAGAGCTACCAAATCGTTGAATAGTGAGAGCGTGCTAAGATTGGAGGCCAGTATCGACGTACCAAGTCGGAAGATTGCTGGGCAAAGAAGTCGCACAGGAAAACACGCCCATAAGCTGAATATCTAGCTCAACAAGGACGATTGTCTTTCGTCAACAGGACTGTGCGCCACCTCAGTTAAATGCATTAAGAAGCCACTGTATGTTGCGCAACTGAAGTGTTACCGGTTGAACCCGAGCATGGCCCGCGCACAATGTACCATCTTTGCCTCCGCTTTGGCGTCAAGTCAGTGCTCAGATGGCCAGAGCACGGTCCACCATCTTTGTGTCCGCTTTGATGCCTGTATTAAAAATGCCTTCGATTCGTCCTGCCCAATCACTGAGCGGCACCTCACCTTCTAGTCGAAAACATGCCCAAGACTTCCGAAAAAGCGAAAATCCCCCGCCCTCCAAACGCCTTTATTATCTATCGTTCCCAGATGCTGCATTCACTCCCAGCGCCTCCGCCGGATACGACACGAAAACAAGCCGAAGTGTCGAGGCTCCTTGGAGAGATGTGGCGCAACGAGGCGCCAGAGGTCAAGGCTGACTTTCAGAAGCGGGCAGCGACGAGGAAAAGAGAACACGAATTTGCATATCCGGGATACAAATACGCGCCTAGGAAGAAAGAGACAAAGGGCCAAGGGTCTATGAAACTCGAGAAGCGTAGCGATCCAACGAATGCGGTCTCTCCCCAGATATTGTCGCAGACTCGCCCTACTCAGATTCACGCTTTTCCCATCTTCAACCAACATAATCTATTTGGTGCGCCAGCTGTGTTCATTCCTGGTGTATCAGCTAGCCTCGACTACTATCCTCCTTACCGCAATGGTGGTGCAATTGGGTTCGATGAGATGGGGGCGTACGGTGTAGAGACAGAGATGATGAATTTCGGAAATACGTCGGAAGCACGTGACTCTGATTGTAATGAGTAGTCGGTTGTGAAGTGACTCTATAGCTAGGCTTGACTGAATCTCTGCTTGAACGTTATACTTAAGTATACGTACTATTTTCACTTACAACGGTTTCTTATTCTCACTAGACATCCTCTTATGACTTCACTTGGACTGACTCATTCAGTCTACCTACCATCGATGACCACCTATTAATTTCATGCCAGCCTGCGCAAGGAAGAATGTTCACGGTCGTACATCCAAGAATACTCCTGCGCGAAACAAGCAAGCCTCGGAGCCAGCTACTCCAGCAGTCCTTGCACCGCCGTCCCCTGTTGTGACGAGCGCTGTTAGTGACAACGAGGAGGGCCAGAGCAAGCAATTGGGAAGCTGATTGACGTTCAAGATATCCTGTAAGTATTTCAATTTCATCCATTCATTTCGGTTACTCGTTTGCATGAAACGTGGGGTCCATGCCTTTAACACGTGTAGTCTCACCCTGCCTTTGTCAAATGCCACTGTTTTGCACCCAGTATCTTCTCTTTGCGCTTACTGACATATCTCATATCTCTAGTTCACTGATTGAACCAAGTCCAGCGTCCATTCCATTTCTAGAAGACCACGAAGACGCAACTGTTGCTCAGGACGACGCTCCTCCAATTCTGATACCCGTTCCGAGGCACAGAGGCCTCAGTTCGTCCCAAGCAAGGCGTATGACTTTACGGCTCTTGCTGTGGCGTCGTCTGACACTCACAGCGCCTTCGAGCAGCTCGGAGTTCAACATGACAGGCTTATCGCTGACTGCTCCTCTGATGCTCCGACCCCTTCTAGACCACATGTAGAATCTCATCCTGCGTTTTCTCCTCCACATACACTCTCCGTATCACCACCTCCATCTCCTACGCCAATTGCACCCACCGAACTCTCGTCGTACAGTACAGTTATACCAATAATTCCCGTTATAAAACCCATTCTCCGTCGCCAAACCGTTCCGGTCTATCGCGTACAAGGGTAGCGACCACTGGGAACGGGAATGCCTTGGGAGTAGTATCGACAGTGGGACAGGCGCCCACCACAACACTTGCGCTCACACCAACGACCCCTGCGGTGCCTGTGGTCGATCGAGGGACTGCTGGAACTGTCAGAGCCAGTCACGATGTAAATGAGCGCTCAGCTGCACCTGCACCTTCTCAAGCTAGAAATCTGAGTCAGGGAATGCCGGAAGCGACTCAGGAACCGAATGAATGTGATTGCATGTGGGCGCGGTGGGATGAGTGTTTTTTGCGCGCAAGGTACGTTTGGTGATTCTTTTCAGATTTCTACATACTCATTCCATCTTTCTACAGCTCACGCCTCAACGGAAATGCCAAGAGTCGTCGTCACATTACCCGTCTACTCATCGTTGCGTACC
>JABAJV010000269.1:4558-16351 GCA_018854895.1 Tricholoma furcatifolium
AAACCGTACTATGGCGATGGAAGGATATTATATGGTTGTGATTATGGCTTGTGAGTTTGTGTTGTCTGGTTGCAGCTCTTGCAGCTTATTTTCGGAACAATAGTTGTGAAAATACCGTTCTCTGGCGAGGCCACTTTAACGCGATTGGTGCAGAAAGGTCTGTTAACCTGTCTATCAATGGCGGTGAAGGTTTGTGGTCCTCGTTATGAATCTGCGTGTCCTGCTGAGTAATCTTCCTTCCGATATAGCATTCGCTGCGAGTGTGTGGCTGAATAATGTATTCTTAAACACCTCTTTCGGAAAGTGAGTCGTCCCGATGTTGGGTTTTGATTTGGTTGCCTCATCGGTTATGTGGGATAGCTCCTCCAACAATCAGAATATTCTTGAGGAAACAGACGACAAGTTTACATTCCCAGAAGGAGCCTTGTTGCCAGGCGAAGATAATGTCATCACCATTGTTCAGGTAAGTCATTAGGCTTCTGTGTTTGAACGAACGAGCTCATCAGTGACATAGGACAACATGGGTTTAAATGAAACTGACGGATGTAAGGATATAGCATATCATAGAAACATAACCCACCGAACTTATCTTTGAACAGCTAACACCGATGCCTCCAAGAGCCCACGTGGTGTTCGAGGATTCCAGCTGAACTCTGGAAATTTCACGACATGGAGGGTACAAGGGAAAGTCGGGGGCTATGTCAAGTAAGCTTGATACTTAGGCTTCACAACACCTGTGTTGCATATTTATCCGTCCACGTTCACAGTTACCCTGACAAGGTCCGCGGTAAGAGACATGTCACTCCATCATTAAGTGTCAATGCCTCATATGGATTCAGGTATCTTCAACGAAGGTGGACTATTTGGAGAACGCAAGGGCTGGCATCTTCCCGGATTCGATACTTCCGCGTGGCCCTCCCGCGAACTTATTGATGGTCTTCCTGGCTCTGAAGCCGGTGTCGGCTTTTTCGTTACTACGTTCAACCTGGCGATTCCTAAAGGATTTGACGTTCCTATGTCATTTACATTCCAGGAACCTCTCGGGCAACCTTATCGTGCATTCTTTTTCGTCAATGGCTGGATGATGGGCAAACGTGTTGGGAACCTTGGGTAAAGATATCCTTACTCGTGAAAGACTTCTCGGCTTTCCTAACTCCTGGACAGTCCACAAAGCAAGTTCCCTGTGCATGAAGGTATCCTGGACTATAACGGCGTGAAGTAAGCTCATATGCCTTGTGATGGATTTTGAGTGTCCTAATCAGTTCTGATAGCACTGTTGCGGTTGCGCTGTGGTCAATGACTCCTAATGTGACAGTTGCTCCCGATTTGCAGCTTTCCATCGATGGGGTATATGATGGTGGAGTTGGTGATGTGGTGACGGATAATCCTCCTTGGTCGGCAGTCGGCAGATCGTGATCATCGTCCCGAGATCCAGACGCTGGGTAGCGCACAATTCATTGTATACCTTGATCGATATATCCTTCAAACCTATTAAAACGTAGAACGGGATGTCCTCGCCACGATAGCGGCATTGATCAAAAGGACAGTGTCAAGGTCATTTAAGTCTGCCTTGCGTTTGAAGATGGCCTTGGCGATGATAAACTCCTAATGCACACTATGCATGAGGACGGCCTCATGATCATGAACGTGGGTCTATCTGTTTTACCGCTGCGTTGAAAGCCTGTGAGCAATTCTCAGTGGCGTAAGCTTCGCGAACACTCTAACAGAAGTACTGGCGCCCAGTGATTACCTCATTGTCATGAACCACACTGGTATGTAATTCGATATATTCTTTTTTTTCTCTCCCATCCTCTATTTTTTTTCTCTTTCTCGCAGTTTACGGTTCTTCCTAATTCTTTTCAAGAACAAAAATCAAGTTTCACGTGCTTAGGTTGTAAGTTTCTAACGTCTCATCATAAGCGAAGGAGAATGCCATTTCTCAGCGTTGCCGTTCTCAGGTTTTTAAAAGCCCTGGCATGATCAGAAAGATATATCACATCAAGTTCTAGCAGGTCCAGAGTATTCGTTGCTGTTTGATCGGAAACCTAGCGCCGATCGCACACATATGTCTTCAGACTCCAGCACATAAAATTGTCTTTCAGAGCTCCAACGTAATGCATTGAACACCTGTTGACTAGGAAATTTCTAAAGAAAGTTGATCTATGTATACTTTAAAAAATCTGGCAATGTAATGCGCAGATGGAATGTACAGTGACAGCTGCAGACTTGAGATAGAACGGTACGCCAACGGAAGCAGAAGTAGTATATGGCACGATACTAGTATGGCAGCGTTGCCATGACAGATGAGAATATGAACTACGCTAGACAACGCACGAGGATAGATAGGATCGGCGACGGACTTGGGCGGATAACTGGGGTATATAAGTGGCGTTCAAACACTATCCGCTTCAAAATCACGAAAGCTAGTGAATGAGCGCTGAGGCCGAGTACGTCACGGATAGGGATAGCCTGCACGATACTCTCCATCTCTATGACACCCCACTGAAGCAATGAGCCTCCGGTGGCGGAAATAATGACGACTAGTTGCCTACCATAAATTGTCCTAGGTCTCTTGTGTGTATAGCACTTTTGACATCGGGGTGTCGTCAACATCTTTAGCGCGCATCAAGCATGTCTTCACTGCCGAGTCCGTTCTGACAGCGTAGGTAACAATTTTGAGCAGCTCATCGAAAATAAGCGTGCATGTAAAATCTTCCACCCAGCTGCGCCCACTCTTCCTCCACTTCCACTTGACACTGCCCTCGAAGATGACGGTGCGTGCAAGTGGGTCCACGTGGATGGTCCTCTGATACATCGCGGAACGAGTCCAATGGGTCGCGAGAAGGTCAAAGTAAGAGCGAACGGCATTCGGTCCACGCAGGATCGCGCTCTGAGGGTGTGTGGAGCTCGCAGGATAGTGCTGTATGGTTACCGGAGACGTGGTAGAGAAGAATGCTAGCATGAACAAAGGGTGTGTTTTATCGTTGGCGAACGCAGCGAGGTAGCGATCGGTGGCGGCAAGGAGCTGCTCGCGCGTTGGTTGTACAGAGGAGGTGGTTGGAGCAGACATGAACGATGGTGGGTGTAAATCTATCCCAAGAGACGCGGACGCGGACAATTATATAGCTTTTTAATCAAAGCTTGGGACTCGAGCGCGGGGCTCGGGTAGAAGGCATGGGGTTAGACTGGCTCGGCGATATATGACACGGGAAGCCAAGATTAGCATGGCTCTTAATCAGAGCCCGTCAGGGAAGATCTTGACAGTATCGTTCGTTATTTAGTTGAGAACTGACTCAACCGGCTGATCGTTCTCTGGAATAAAGACTTTAGCAGAAGAAAATGACATAGATTGGCCGAAATGTAACCATTCTTGCGACAACATTGGAGACATGAGCTCGGTCATGAACAGAAAAGCCCGACCTTTGCACATGGAAAAAAAAGCACTGTGGGATTCATACATCTGGGGCAAAATGTTGAACCAACGCCTGCAAACATGACTGAGGTTCCACGGGTATCCAACTTTGCTGTGGGATAGCAAAATAGGTATGAAATATGCATAAGGCCGCACTCATTAGTATTGACCGTGGCACCACATGCTCTATTGCAGCCCCTGTCAACTCCATCGACCTTGGCTTACTCTTCCATCTCAGAGCTGCTGTACAGAACATATCAGGATTTCGAACTTGTATCGTGATAGATGTTCCCAAACCTGATTAAGGCGGCAAAATTTCCGAATGGTTGGGTCATTGGCCAGGTATGTGTAAGGTTGAATCCAAGTCGGAACTTCGGTCCAACTCGGCCACGCCCGAACACCAAGTGCTCACACAAGCATCCAAATTTGTAAACCCTCTCTGTTCCAACCATCACAACTTATCACAATATGCCCGACAGTCAAACTCAATCTGCGAATAACATATTGCTGATATCAGATACAAGGTTTAGGTACATCTGGCATATGTTGGAAACTGAACTCCTGACTCGGACTCGTGGGGCGAGGAACGAGGAATCCCATCGTGCGTGAGTGCGGTTATGACAATCACGTTGCCCGCATTGTGGGGATCTCCCCCAGGCGTAGCTTCGTGCTGGCGAACGGCACGAGCTTCGCAGTGAACACGGGGCCATCGCACGCGTTAGGGCTCACAGGTGGTGCAGAAGCAGTACCGCTCGTAATATTCCATGCTATCTGGCATGCGAGCGCGGTCATTGTAACTGGCGAACTCCCAGGGGCCCACGCGTAGTAAGGCATCTGTGCAATTGAGCTGGACGTATCATGCACGACGATGGTCGACGGATCGATCGCGACCCGCCATTCGCTGGTGGGGAGAAGTGTGTTATCGTGGAAGTGGGGATCCGTCTACACAGAACAGGGGAACGTGAGATGAAAAGGTTAGCTGCAGGCCATGTCGGAATGGGTACGTACTAGTGTCAAATATTGCGCTGGAGCATCGGGATATAGAACTTCGACGTCTGCCAAAGCCTGTGTACTCCTGTGCATGCTGTTAGCATGCCGACCCACCCCACCATGACAGCACAAAAGCTAGAACTCGACCCACCTGAGCCCCGGGGTAGTCGTCGTGTTGTAAGTAATCTCCAGAGCATAATTCAGCGCTCCCCTCGTGATTGCTACTGCACCATTATATCGATCCTCAACTTCCAACGGAGCATTAAGCGAGACCTTGATAGTGGTCGTCTTGCCGGTAATCTATCCCACACCATTGAGAAAGAAACCTTCAACAAGACACGCCAAGAAAGGCCTCCCTACCTGAACTGATTGAAGTGATTCAGAATCGACACTCAAAGCCTCCGCCTTCCCATCGTTCACCGAAATAGTACTGAGCGCGTTCTGAGCCCAGCCGGGCACGCGGATCGCAAAGGTAAATGGCTTCGCAGCCGTGACCGTATACTGTAAAGTCGTTCCAAACGGATACAGCGTGTCGACGACGACTAAGGCGGAAACATGAGCATAAGAACGAGTCCGAGAACGAGCACGGGCACGGGCGGAACGTGAGCATAAACGCCAACACGGCAGCACCGAGTCTAATCAAACTGACACACACACACCTTCGACATCATTGGACGCCCCGACGGTACCCGCGTACGTCGCGGGACCCAGGAGCGCATGTATGAGCGTGTCGCCTGACTGGTTCAGCAGGAAGGAGTGCGCCCAGAACTTCGGGTATCCTTGTGGGTGGTTGACCGTGCAGCAGGGGTAGTTCCTGTTTTACATGCCCCCGAGTGAGTGAGAATACGACTTGGTGTTAGATCTTTGAGAGGACGCACGGTTCGAACCCGAATACGTTCGAGTTGGGTCCGTTGTTTCCCCAGGGGAACGGGTCCATCGTCTGTGCCCATATCTGATTGACTAACGGTCGTGTGTGAGGCGGTATGCGGATCGTGGGATACCAAACCGTTGGAGGGTGCGTACGTACCTTCTTGATCATACTGATGAGCTATGCGTGATTCGCGTCAGCATAGCCCGAACCCAGAAAGAAAGATAACTATTTGCGTTGCCAACTCACATAGCCAGTCGTGCATGATGCCGCCGGGGAGGGCGTTGTACGCTGGAGTACGTGTAGGGGTGAGCAAATATCAATCGCTTTGGGATGGGATGTATGGTATGCGTACCTAGCCTCTCAATCCTATCCGCGACGGAGTTATTCCCAAACGTATGGTATATCGTGGCCAGGGAAAAGATCTGTTCGCTGCGCAGACCTCAGTAAATCCCAGCAACGTCACGGAAAAGGTCATACACGACAGCACATAGCTCTGTCCTGTACCCAACACGGTTAATTAAGCGTTAGTCCACTCCACACCTTGGAAGGCACATAAAACGACGCACCCCCGAGACGGATCCAGCCCCGCGAGATGTTCGTCCGCCGAAAAGGTCCCTATGATAGCGATGCACGAGTCGAGTTCAGTTACCTCAAGAAGAAACCCCAAGGTGCAACTTGTGCGCCTTTTTATTTTAATTCGACTTACCCGACGCGCGCCCGTGGTACCCATACACGAGATCGAGCCTCTCGAACGTGTTGTCCTTGTCCGTCTCGTTCCCCGTGAAGCGCCACGCGAGGGCTTCGGATTTCAGCGCTGCGTTGTCGTTAGTCGCGACACCACTCAGACTGGGATTCGGCGAATGGGAAGGGCAGGCCCGGGGACGTACCTTCTGCGTTGTTGACGCCGTGTCTGTAGGGCGAGGTATCAATGTGAATATCAGTTATGTTATGTTACGCGGTGGATGGATGGATGAGCTACGCACGTCTGCATCGTGAACGTCGTCACCGCCTCGGTGGGGAACGTCGCGGGCGTGTACCAGTCGTCTTTCCACGAGAATCCCTGGTCGCGCACGAGCTGCATCGTCTCGAGGAGGAGGTCTTCCTGCCCTGTTGAATCGCATCACGTCACGATTGGCATATACATACGTATACGGTCGAGAGCTCTGAGATCACAGACCTTGCGGGGCGTTGTCATAAAGCCACTCCATAGCATAGATGAACTACCAGCCTCTCGCGTGAGCCCGCGAGCCTGAGTGCGAACCGCGAACACACGCACCTCCTCCCATCGGACATACTGATAATCATACTGGAACCCCATGTCCGGATCGCCCTGCTGGTCCGTCTTCCAAATGGTATTGGCGAGAGATACGAAGCGGTACATCGCGTCCACTATCCGCTGCGTCTGCGTCGTGTCCGCCTCGGCGTATTGCTGTGTGGTGTTCGGAGTCTCAGTCTCAGTCCATAGCACGCGAACAACTTGAACCACAGGAGACCGAAGAGAATGCACTCACGATGAGCCCGAGCAGGACGAGGTACCGCGGCCACACGAGCCGCGGCGTCGTGGCGTTCGCGACGTACGGCTCGGGGCCGATCCAGCCGTCCGCGCCCTGGTTCTGGAGCGTCCAGTCGAGGAAGGCGCGCACCTGCCCGATGAGGCGCGCGTCTTGGAGCTGGAAGGCGAGCGCGACTTGGCCGTTGCTACATGGGGATTGGGGATGGGGATGAGGGGGTCAGTGACTCGTACGTATAGTGAGGATGTGGTTTGGAGGGGACAGAGAAGACGGAGAAGAGGAGAGGGAGAAAAATGAAAAGAAGACTTACAACCAATACGGCGCGGCTTCGTGCATCTCGCTGTACTCGATGGAGCCGCCTTCGACCCAGATGGACCCGTTGACGCTGGAGTAGATAGGCAGACGTCAGTCGATTCACATTCACTGGTATCATCACAATGCTAAAAGCAAAGTAACCCTCACTAGCTATCGAAATCGCGCGTCTGCCCCGCGAGCCCGGCCGCTTGGATACGCCCCTGGTCGAGGGCCCATCCTAGGGGTTTGATGGACCCGGTTGGGAGGCGTTGGTAGAGGGGTGGGAGGACTGGGGTAGGGGTAGGGAGGGGTAAAGTATGAGTGTAAGTGTGATCCTGGTCGGATTTCAAGGAGAGGCTTACGAGAGGCAAAGGTAGAGGAGATGTACGCTGCTGTAAAGAGAGCTTTGGTGTGCTATGAGTACAGTTGGGGCACAATCAGATACATATATAGGCGTTTAGAAGAAGGAGGAAAGGTTGAAAGGTCGTATATTACCATTTTGAACTGAGCAGTAGTCCGAATAGGAATCCGTTAATCCGTGAATCCGTGACGAAAATCGCCAAGTTTTACATAGGACTCGGAGCAGCTGGGGCTTTATACGATCTCAACGAATCAGCAAGCGGGCAAGCGGGGCTCCACACAGCAGAGAGAACTTGACACATGGAAGATCAAAAATCGCTAGATAAGACCGTGACGGGCCGGGACGCAGAAAATCTCGAGAAGCATGAGGTGTTGGAGGCGAGGAGGGAGATCATATGGTGTGCCATTTGACCAGGTGAGGTCATGGCGTTTTGGATGATTATTGAGAAGAATGGCTTGGAGAATAGGCGTCGGCTGTGTGGATGGCATGCAGTGGGCTGCGATCCTGTCCGTTTGGACGGCATGTGGGGGAGGATAGAGGCGTAGCGGGCCGTTTGTCGTTCATAAAGCGTTTACCGTTCGTTCATGGGTTACTGGTTACTACCTCTTAAAATAACGGCAAGACTGGCTGTACGCTTCTCTGAACCGAATGCCAAGCGTTGCAGTGGAAGACGTTATAATTATTGTATTCTGAGAACCAAAAGCCCGATATGCTTACATTCAACAAGGCTGAAGCGAGCAGAAAGGATGCAAGTGGTTGTGGTGGAAGTAAGAAAAGTTTAATTGACGTTTAAGGGGAATTACCATAAATAGGCCAAACAGTCGACAAAGCTTTCTGCAATCGTCATGTCCACGGCTGCCGGCTCTTGACTTTTGCCTCCACTCCACGATGCCAGAGTTCTCTGGCACACTCATACGCCTGTTCAACGCGAAAAGGGAGGCTCCAGACCAGGTCAGTGTTGGCGTTGTCGTTGGCGTTGACGCGCTCGACTGACGCGATGACAGGGGGGTCTGTTGAGTGGCCAGGACCCGACTGCAGTCAACACGTCTGATCCTCTCAGGCTGTGGATCATCCAGCTTGGTATGTGGTTGTATGCTACCCACCTGACATCGCTGACCGACGACAGGGATCATCGTCGCCACTGCGAGCCTGCTGTCTCTCGTCCTGCGCAGACTCCGCCAACCAAAGGTCATCGCCGAGGTCCTAGGCGGCATTCTACTCGGTGCTTAGCGTCTTATCCTCTCTTCCACGCTAAACCTAACGCATATACCAGGCCCAACCGCGTTTGGCCGCATACCCGGGTTCACAGAACACATCTTCCCCGATGCATCGCGGCCGTACCTCAGCCTCACAGCCAACATCGGGCTCTGCCTCTTCCTCTTCCTCGTCGGGCTCGAAATCGACGCCACCGTCATCAGGAAGAACGCCCGGCTGTCGGTCACCGTCGCCCTCGCGGGCATGGTGCTCCCCTTCGGCATCGGCGCGGGGCTCTCGGTCGCGCTCTACCGCGAGTTCATCAGCGAGAGCATCAAGTTCACGTATTTCATGCTCTTCGCGGGCGTCGCGTTCTCTATCACCGCGTTCCCTGTCCTCTGCCGCATCCTCACGGAACTCAAGCTCCTCGATACCACCGTGGGGATCGTCGTGCTCTCTGCTGGAGTGGGAAACGACATCAGTATGTGCATCATGATTTACGCGACGCCGTGAGATTCCCAGGTTGCTAATCCGCTACCTATAGTTGGATGGACCCTACTCGCGCTGAGCGTCGCACTCGTCAACGCAGGCTCCGGCGTCACGGCCGTGTATATCCTCCTCTGCTGCGTCGGGTGGACGCTCTTCCTCCTCTTTGGCGTCAAATACGCCCTCCTCTGGCTCGCGAGGAAAACGGGGTCCAGTAAGTCTATCTGCTGACGCATATACTCAACCTCATACGTGTCCCGTGTCCGTGTCCTCGCAGTCGAAAGCGGCCCTACAGTGCTCTTTATGACCGTAACTATCTTAATCCTGTTCTCGTCGTCGTTCTTTACGGATGTCATTGGCGTGCATGCTATCTTTGGTGAGACGCGTCGCTTTTTGTGGGTGTCTGCGCATTGTCACTCAATGGGCGTTCGTAATAGGTGCTTTTGTTACGGGGCTCATTGTCCCTAGGGAGGGTAACCTCTCTATTGCGTTGACTGAGAAATTGGAAGACATGGTGGCGATAATATTCCTCCCATTGGTCCGTCATCCCCGCCTCCCATCCAACTACACGTACTAACTTTTATTCTACACAGTACTTCACTCTCTCAGGTCTCTCCACAGACCTGGGACTCCTAAACAACGGTGAGTATTTCGAACCTTTCATCATACTGGTTGAACGAACCGACCCGACGTCTGCAGGCATCACGTGGGCGTACACCATCGCGATCATATGCACCGCGTTCCTCGGGAAGTTCGGGGGGTGCACGCTCGCAGCGCACTTCGTCGCGGGGTTCACGTGGCGCGAATCAGGCGCCATCGGGTCGCTGATGAGCTGTAAAGGGCTCGTGGAGCTCATCGTGCTCAACGTCGGTCTCTCAGCTGGGATCCTAACCCCAGTAAGTGCTAAGCGTCACTCACTCATAACTTACTTACTTACCAACACACGTGACACATCCCCCAGCGCGTATTCTCGATGTTCGTCCTCGAAGCGCTGACGCTGACGTTCATGACCACCCCCCTCGTCACGCGGTTCTACCCGCCCCATCTGCGGAGGCGCGTCTCCGCCGTGGGGGGCACGTTCGGGAGCGTCGCAGGCGCGGGTGTGGATGGGGAGGCGGCGTACGGCGCCGACGCGAAGCCCCGCGCATCCGAGGCATATCCAGGTGCAGGTGCGGGTGCAGGCGGGAAGAGGAGGTTCACGGTCGTCCTGGATAAGCTCGAGCACCTGCCTGGCGCGATGGCGATGGCGCAGCTTGTGCAGCCGCCGTGGCGGGCGTCTGCTGCGTCTGCTGCGTCTGCGTCTACGTCTGTTCCTGGTTCTGAGGATAGCCCCGACACCGCCTCCACCCACGTCCCCGGCCCCGCCCCTTCCACCACGCCCGCATCCCCATCCACGCCCGCATCCACGCCCACACCCGCCCCCGTATCCGTCTCCGCCCTCCGCCTCATCGAGCTCTCCGACCGCACCTCAGCAGTAATGTGGTCCGCCGCCGCCGACACCCTCCTGCGCACGGACCCGCTCCTCGCGGTCTTCCGGATGTTCGGCGCGCTCAACGCGCTGTGCGTCGCGCCCGCGCTCGCGGTGGTGCCGTATGACGACCTGTGGGGGTGTGTCGTGGAGCATGCGGGGGTGTTTGGGGCGGAGATGGTTGTGTTGTGTTGGATGCCGCCGTCTGTTGTGGGTCCTGATGCGGGGGAGAATAAGATGCTGATGATGCCCCCCACGCCGACGCCGAAGGCGGCGCCCTCGCATAACCCGTTCGATATCCTCTTCAAGACCAGTGGGGGCTCGGGGTTCGCGACGCCCACGCCGGACAACAAGCCCTCCACGCTCGTGCACTCGCAGTTCGTGCGCGGGGTGTTCGCGAACGCGCGGTGCGACGTCGCGGTGTTTGTTGATTGCCAGAGTGGTGCGGCGGGTGCGGCGGGTGCTGGTATTGAGGGCATGGGTGTCATCGGGGCGAACGCGAACGGGACGCAGCACCTGTTCCTGCCGTTCTTCGGTGGCCCCGACGATCGCCTGGCGTTGGAGTTCGTGGTGCAGGTGTGCGAGAGCGAGCGGGTGTCGGCGACGGTGGTGCGGATGGTGAAGCGGGAGCATGCGGACGAGCCGGCGTTGGCTGGTGTGCCACCCGCGTATATCAGTCGACTCACACATGAAGAGGCCAATGCGATAACTGTTGCTTCGGTACGTGCCGTTTTTCCTCTTACTCGGTGTGATTGGCTCACAGGATACGCGTTCGTGTTCGCATCCGCAGGCCGTCACGAGCGGATTCCCAGATACAGTCTACGGCCAGCCCAACACCGCAACGCGCATGCAATCCGACACGGCAGACAACATAACCTGGGCGCGGTACGCCTCGCCCACCGCCGAAACCGCCTCCTCACCCACACTCGGGCCCGCGCTCTCCCGCATAGAATTCAAAGAGCTCGGTACGCCCACGCTCCTGCGCACGGGGATCCACGAGGCGCTTGACGCGCGTGCCCGCGCGCCCGGGGCGCGGCTGCTCGTCGTTGCGGGCCGCGGGCGCAGGATGGCGGTGGAGAGCCATAAGAGGGAGCTGAGGGAGGTGATGGCGGAGTATGGGAGCGTCGGGACGGACGTGAAGAAGACGATTGGAGACGTGGCGACGGCGTTTGTGGTTGCGGGGTGTGCGGAGGGGGTCGTGGTGCT
>JABAJV010000270.1:0-14277 GCA_018854895.1 Tricholoma furcatifolium
TCTCGGTCCGGCTACTGCTGATTGAATCCTCCCCATGACACTCTGTCGTCGGTTGTCTGCAGGCCTCAGACTGTCATCTGTTCATGTTGAACATGTTGAAACTCGACTTTTCTCTTCGACCTGTCAGATACTGGCGCAGCCTTACCCATATCCTACACACACAAGCCCGACCCCACATCAGATATTTCATCTTTCTCCTGGGGCTAAACAGCAAGAAATCAAAGCTCGATGTCCGCAGTCTGTCCTGAGCATTTCTGACTACGCTTAACCTGGTTTTATTCAGATTATGATTTGGTGAGACACCATCACCCCGACTCCTCTCATTGCCAGGCGCTTTCACCCTCAATACGGCATGCACGGTTTCAAGCAATCACTGCAGCGTACGATATCTTACGCGGAAAGGCCCCTGCGAGTGGTTTATCAAATAATGATCCTTATATGGAGGAGATCTTGAGGCGTAAACGCTTTCATCAAGCTCATTATGCCCGGAGGAATCAATACGCGCACCCTGTCCGTCCAGTATATGAAGCTAGTGCTGATGATAGATGGAAAGACAGACTTATCCTCATTGTCGGGGGATTGGCAAGTCTCTTTGACATGCCTTGTTGTATCATGGCTAATTTCTATGCACTCCAGGCCCTCGCATTAGGAGTTGCCCCCGGTCTCTTCATGTTTCCATCCCACATGGAAAAACAACATCGTTCTGCCGTTTACAACCTTCGTCAAGCACGTACAGAAGCGCGTGAGCTAGGAGAAGAAAGACGACACGAACTTCGAAAAAGAGCACACGAAATAAAAAGGGAGCAATGTGGCAGCTAGTGAAATACCGTCACCTGAGTAATTATTTTTATTGTATTGTCGCCACCCATCTGTATAATAGTCTTTCTTCCATTATATTCCCCAGATTCCCTTATGGACTGCATTTCGAAAGTCTGCGAGCTTGCACTGAAGGGATTACGCTGAAATGATTTGACAAACCTGCGTTCGATCACATTGTGGTGCGAAAGGTCGTCGTTTGAAGCAATGAAATCTAGTTTACATGAAATGCTGATGATAATACATGTGACTACGCGCTGAACGCAAGAAGATCAGGAACCTTGCTGTGCCGTGGGGTAAAGCGAACTTTAAAGGGTTTGGTATGTCTGCAGAAAGGTCAGCAGAGTCCTGCGAAACGAAGGTGAACAATATACCTAATAGCACCTTCCTCAAACTCGACCTTAATAGGAATCTCTTTGCCGTTCTCGTCTACATCTGGGGTAATCGTGAACGCGGACAAAAGGCCGACCATGGAGAACCAGACGGCGAAGTGTGCAAAGTGGTTTCCGGGACATCGCCTGGAGTTGTGAGATTGCGACGAGACATCAATCGCGAGCGACGTACCTTCGACCAAAACCGTAGACATAGTTGGTTGGATCGAGTTTCTTCGCAGCTTTCGGATCCAAGCCTAAGAAGCGCTCCGGCTTAAAAGATTCTGGATCTGGATAAAGCTCTTCGTCGTGCAGGATGCCCCTGTAAGGAGTCAGGTTAGCCGTCTTGGAATTGGGGGCAAGTTATTTTTGCACCAACCAGATATTTCCGATACACTACAATTCCTGAACATCAGTACATGGTAAGTTTGATGGTACTGGAACTCACTTACAATTGTACCTTTAGGAAGGGCATAATCATTATAGATATCATCTTGGACGAGGCGATGAGGGACAGCTTGAAGAACGCGCAATCAGTGGCATTCACGATTAAAGGGCAAGCTCCGCTTACACAAAGGCGCTGGCGTACCCCATCGAAGTGATTCCTTGAACACACATTCCATGAAGGGCAATGTTTCTCTATCGGAAAAGTCGGGAAAACGATCGCGTCCAATGACATCGTCGATTTCTTTTTGCGCCAGTGCTTGGACTTGAGGGTTTAGAGCCATAGCCATAATGAATTGGCTCAAACACGCGACCATCTGTTTCAACAAGGGTTACACTTGGACTAGGTCATGATACAGAGAGAGAGATTTCTTACGACGTCAAGACCAGCTATCAGAGACCAGACTGAGCGTCCATTCCCTTGATAGCGAATAGTCAAACATACCTCCGAAGCCAGACGATGCAATCCACTTGACACGGTTTTCCGTCTCCCAATCGACAGGACTTCCATCGGGTGTGATCATAAGGGAGCCACAGAGAGAATTCTTGGCGTCTTCGCTGGTGTGCTTGTACAATACATCAAATACGAGAGGAGCAGACTTGATCGTGCTTTCTCACCATATTCTCTTTGAAAGAATCGAATGCCTTGTCTATCCAATCCGGCATACGTGCACGCCATGCTGCCGCTTGCTTGTGGAAGGCGAGGAAAGGAATGTGTTTGGCTAGTATAAAGGTCAGTAGGTCGTTCCGAAAACTACTTCATAAGCTTACCGATTGGAAGAAAGTCGATGATCCAGCGGCCAGTAATGGCATTTGTAGAAGCCTCCATAAACTCAATTGCAAGTTTCACGTAAGGGTCATCGTCAGAAACGACACGATGGCCATACATGGACATCATGACAATAGAGCCCGCCATTCTAATTTCGTTGAGTCAGGTTGGATTGAAACGGGCTATGGGTTCAGCCAAACATACTTGTTGAGGTGATCTACAAAATTCGTCGGTGCCCTGTGGAGGAGGCGAAGCATAGCACGCGATTCCTCCGCAATACCACGTTCCCATTTTGACACCGCACGCGTGCTAAGGGCTTGGTTCATGAGCCTGCGGCCAAATTGGAACTTCTCTCCGTAACGCATGATCGGCGTAAGGTCAGCCATGCCAGAGCTTTGAAGAGTATCACGAAGTTAGCCATCTAGAAATAAAATTTCATTGGGAGTGGAACTTACAAGTCAGCTGCCATCGGAAGATGCGGTCGATCTGAATAGAGTTGGCCACGCTTGTCAAGCAGATCTATCGCAGCCTGGCTATTGAGAAGAGCAAAAGGCGCCCCGAAAACTTCCATGTATATTATGTCGGAGTCTAATTCCATGGATACATAAGTGGATTCCAGGACAAGAAAAATTCAAACGAACCATATTCCTTTGACAAAGCTGCGATAGTATCTCCTTCGCGCGAACGTTGTAGATCAAAAACATTCCCAATGATCGGATACCCCAGAGGACCTGGAGGATGGGACCTCGAACGGCGGCGCGTATAGTGGTATGCGTAAAGTGCAACTGCACCAAAGACAAGCCCTTGGAATACCGTGGCGGCCTGTAACATGACGCGGGACATAGCAGCACGCTGCAGGAAAACTGTGAACAAGCTGAAGAGATATCATGAACAAATATATGAAACCCACTTTTTCATCACAAGTGCCACTGGACCATGGTAAGTATCTCGTACCCTGAAGTCAACATCCAAGCAGAGATAATAATCCAAGTTCCTGACCCAAAGGATCAGTAGAGATTTAAGGCTTCTTTCGTGGATATAGGCAGAGAAACAATATGACCCGTGTTCATGTATGTCGCGGCTCGATTTGTTCACGGTTCAGAATCAATAGAGTGTGCATTGGTGCAAGCGACAACCGACTAGTAAAGGTCATGTGACTAATTCACTCGACGTTTGGTTTGGCCAAAAGCACAAATAGCACTTGAAATAAAACTATTCAACTTACCACTGGTAGCTGCGTACAGCGGTCCAAATGTTACAAATGCGACCAAACCTACTCTCTATCTACATTTTTCTACGATTTCTCCGTGTGATCGATGCAAAATTAGACCAATCATTACTCGGTCGAGTCGCGTATCTGGACTCTACTTGTCGCCAATGTGTAGAATCTCGATGTCTTTGCCCTCTGATCATGTTCAAGTCTCGTCAGTTTTGTCTCCCTTTTTGATATGTCAGGATATCTGAAAATTTAACAACTCCTTTTCCAGACAAGTGCCTTAGTAATGACTATTGAGATATGACTATTGAGATGCCTCACGCAAGCTTGACGGCGGCGGGTTAAGTTTATCTAAGAAACTGTAGTGGCGGCGGGTCAGCCGCTATTATCACGATCAAGTCGCGACCACTTGCAGAATTCCAACATACTCAAGATGATTAACAGCACTGAAGTTTGAACTAACTTAGGTGGCAATCAGATTTAGCGACATAATGTCCAAACCCTGGCCCGGTCTGTGGCGATTTTTATCTGGCTTCACTGACCCACCGTACTCTTGTTGGTATCTGAATATTACAGAGAAAGTTTTTGAAGAATTCAACATATAAATACCTTTGTGGAGCTCAGAATCCTTCAGACGCCTAGCGCATCTACTCTTCTGACTGTCTTACAACTTAAGGCAATGTCTAGCCACCGTTCTTCAAGTTCATCTACGCCCGTCAAGTCGCTATCTGCGATAATCAAGCCATGGGTTCAAATAACTCGAGTGTCCAAGTTCGCTGGCACCCTGTTTCTCTTTTGGCCTTACGGTGTGTACCATAAATCTCCAACTCGCCTCTTTTATAATTTTTTTTTAAAAAAATAGCATGGTCGTTAACGATGGCCGCTCGTGTTTTACGCCTCGAGTTTCCTGCATACACTTCCCTCCTTTTTTCTGGATTTATCGGCTCTTCTATCCTCCACAGGTGATTTTATTCTCTCTTTTATTGCGATGCAAAGACTGATCCACTTTTAGTGAGTGCTAGCCGCACATCATACATATGGACTCACCATAATTTGATATTTAGGTGCTGGCTGCATTTGGAATGACATCCTCGACCGTGAGTTCGACCGTCAAGTTGGTGAGTCTATTCAAACCTTAAATTTAATAATTGGCTGACCTCAATGTCCTAGAACGGTGCAAGAACCGTCCCATTGCGTCCGGAAAGATCTCTGTCTTTGGCGCTCTTGTGTTCATGTCTGTTCACATCGCCCTCCTGTTGAGGTTGATTTGGAATCTCGACGCCCCTGCGTGAGTAAAAAGCAAAGGATCCATCTCTCTAACTGACTTCTGTGTAGCTTCACTTGGGGATTGATCTCGATCTTTGTTCTCCCAGGTATCTATCCTTATATGAAGAGGATTACGCATTGGCCTCAGGCTTGGCTCGGTACGAAGTTATCTTCAAATTAGATCCCACCACCCCTGAATTCCACTCACAGGACTTACTATGAACTGTGGTGTTGCTATGGCTTGGCTCGCACTCGGGCAAGGTGTTCCGACGTCCATTGCGATCCTTTATGCTGGAGCCTGGGCCTGGATGATTTGGACTGGTAAGCGCCATCCTTCCTCAGCAAGCGATCCAACAGACTCTTACTTTGTTTGGGTAACCAGATACCGTCTACGCGTGTCAGGATAAGCGTGATGACCTCAAAGCTGGAGTCAAGTCCACCGCCATCCTGTTTGGATCTTGGATCAAGCCTATTCTCGGCGGTTTCTGTGCCATGTTCGTTGCATCGCTTTTCATTGCTGGTGTCATGAACAATATGGGAGCCTACTACCACATCATAAGCGTATTTGGTGCTGCGCTTTACTTGGCCTACGACATTATCACTGTCGATCTAGACACGCCCAAAGCCTGTTGGGACTCTGTAAGTCCATCACTATTCTACCTTTCCCTGATTCTGACGTACTTGTATGGCAGTTCAATCGTAATGGGTTTGGGCTCTGCACATTCATATGGGTTGGTGCCTTTGTTGATTATGTTGCGGCGATGTGAGCGCAGCGTTCATGGATCTCACTCTATGAATCAATAAGCACGTCCATTCTACTCAATGTAGGATCCAATATTCTTGTATCATTCACGCCGTTGTTGTGTATGCTTTGTATCGTACCTCCGAGCCTCACATCATCATGATAGCATTTAGATCTTTTCTCATGGCAGAAGGAGTAAATTCATTAGTCGATGATGAGTTTGGCGTAAAGGCTAGGTATCACTTGTGGAGAAAGGAGCATCGAATACACTTCTCAGCTCCTCGACTTGATCAGCTGCGAAGAAACATCATGATGGCACATTTTCTACTGATACCTCCCGTAATTTTTAAATAAAGAAATATACCCACGAGGGGGCTTTACAAGGCTGCGGATTGTGAACGGCATCGTGGGGGGTTCATTTTCCAAAACGCGTCGTGGAAACATTTGAAGCACCGCCGGCGCTTATTTGAGCGCCCAGCTGCTGACGGAGTTTCATGTGGGCTCAGTCAAGACCCAGGTTCAATCATATCAAAACATACCTCAATCGGAGAGATCCTGCTCAAGAATATACAAAACAACGGCTTTTGGTGGCTGAAGCTGAAGATAGCGTGTTATATTCGCCTCGAGTTTGCCATGCGACGGGGCTTATAGGTCATCATGCATCACACCAAGGCCCATTCGAGAGTGAACATCAGTTGCTCAAGATATGGTGTGAGAGCAATGCGATATTTAAGAATCAAAACAATCATGGGTATACAGCTAAAGAAAACATGTTCGGGATCTAATTACGAGACTAGTATGAATAGAAATCGAAAGCAGATGGGTAAGGAGAAGAATTAGTAGCCTTGTTCGCCCTTGTACATGGGCACAAGGAGACCTGCCGACTTGACAAGCCTGGCGAACCAACCGCCAAGAAGAATGCCCCAAAGAAGGTCAACGTAACCAATACCAGAACCCTGCACGCGAGTCATCATTCACGTCAGCATTGCACGACTTGTCAATCAACAGTAAATTAACTTCACCTTTCCGTTAGTGATAACAATCATCTCGATAGCACCCTTGTATGGCTTCAAGGGCTTTTTGTTCAAGAAAGCCAGGACATTGGCTGCGACGAGAACACCGTGGGGGGCTGCCTTGGCGGATTGTTTCTGTTCTTTCCAATCAATCACATCACCCGCAGCAAAGATGTTGTCGTGGTCTGCAAGTTGTAAAGTGGGGCGAACTTTGATGAGTCCAGTGGAGCTGAGAGAGGCAGGACCGAGGGCTTCGGAAACAAAGGCGGTATTCGCGCGGGGACCACGAGTCTGGATCTGTGCTCATATCACGTTAGGCTCAGTTAATATGGCGTTAGGTGTGAACATACCACGAGGTCTGCTGTTGGGAGCTCTTTGCCGGAGGCTGTCGAGACGCCTTGCACCTCTTTAGTCTCCGTTTCGTTGATGTATTCATCAAGAATAAGCTCGATGCCACGAGCAGTAACAGATGCCGCAGCAGCCTTTCTAACTTTGTCGGGATAAGCGGCATTCAGGAGGTATTTGTCTCCTTGAACGATGGTGACTTTCTTGTCCTATAATAGGATTAGACAGTTGCTTCTAGATGATCGTGACAGATTGAGCTTACCGGCCATTGATCTTTTATTTCTCCAGCCAGTTCTAGAGCGACTTTTAGCAACTTGGCCAAGGAACGAACCGAGCAAAAAAACTAACCGATGCCAACTGCACCTCCGCCGACGAGCACAATGTCCTTCGCATTAACTAGCTTGCTGTGTAGGCTGCTGATGTGCTCTTGAACACCGCCATCAGTCGTTGGGAATCCAGGGGGCCCAGTCCATGAGGCGCCCTGAGCGAGAATGAGGATGTGATAGCTGTTAATGAAATTTTCATGATTATCTCAACGTGCAGGACAGCGAATGAAGCCACGTACTCAATTTTCTCGCCAGACTCCAACGTAACGGTACCACCCGTTTTCTCAGAGGCCTCGAAAGACGTGACCTTGCCCTGGACGAACTTGCCCTTCCCATTGGCGAAAATTTTGTCGTAGGGAAGACAGATATCCTTCTTGAGTGCCTCGTCCTGTGTGACGACCAGTCGCAGAGAGGCGATGAGCCAGATACGATATGGCAGGGGGTTAATGAGGATAAGCTGGTACTTGGAGTCGTCCAAGGACTTTGAGAGAAGCTTAGCTGCGTTGACACCGGCAGCTCCGCCGCCAACGATAACGATGTTCTGCTTGCTCATGTTCGGAGCGTGTAGTGGTTGTGGAATAGGAAGTGGATTGTAACGAACTCAGCCGAGGACGCGCCATTCTTTTATTCTAGGCGCGAAGGAATCAATCAGCAACCTTCTGTAACGCCGTAAGCTGCTTTACACTAGCTGACAAAGCGGGCTTCCTAAGAATTTGGCCACGTTATTATCTCCATCAATCACAACGCCTCATACCAACAAACCCACTTCTTGTCAAAAGTTGTCATCGCTCATGACAGATGCAGTGGATATCTTTCTCACAAGTGTCTTCCAAGTGGATCTCTCACGAGTGTCAACCTTACGTTATGTTATTGGACATTCGAACACTTTTAACTCAGAGTCAGATTTTTGTCTGTATCATCAATCTAGTGGCATACTCGGTTCAACTGCGGTGGTGTAGCCTGGAGTCTGATAGATATCTCACAAAAGGTGGCGACATAAGATAAATATTGCAGATTCATTGCTCTCCTGCTGCTACTTCGTGGTTCGCCAGCCTCAGCTACGGTGCAATCATGATGCTACAGGACTCGAATCCCGTTATTCTCAGTATTAGCGGTGGCCTCGCTATACTTGCGCTCTATCTCTTCACTGAAAAGCTTCGAAGAGGCTCTCAGCTACCTCCTGGACCTCGCGGTCTCCCGATCATTGGCAACATGTTTGACATGCCCAAGGAATACGAATGGAAGCATTGGGCGAAACACAAGGACTTATATGGTGAGCGACGCTTAATTAAATACTGATACTATGCGATTGGGATAATGTATCTCAATGTCCCGAAGGACCAATCAGCACTGTTAATGTTCTCAGTACGCGGGTTGTCATCATTAACGACCTCCAGACGGCGATCGATCTTCTCGAGACCAAATCATCTATCTACTCAAACAGACCCACATTTCCCTTCGCTGGAGAAATGTAAGTCAGCTACCAATTACTTCTCGTGTGGTTCTCATGGACATACGGATAGGGTTGGCTGGAACAAACAGATGATTCTATCTCAATACGACGACAGTTTCCGGCTTATGCGCAAATACGTCAAGGCTTACATCGGGACGAAGAGCGCCATCGTGGCCCACCATGGCGTGCAAGAGATGGAGACAAAGTACTTCTTGGCACGTATACTTCAAGAGCCCCAAAGCGTACTCGAGAACATTCGGCGGTAGGTGGACATCTGTGTGAGTCTTGCTTAGTGCACTATCCTTATCTCGCGGTACGTAGGGCGGCCGGGTCGATTTTCCTCAAGTTGTCACACGGGTACACGATCGACACTTCTGGCCCTGATACGCTCGTCGAGCTTGTCGAGAATGCATCTAAGGAGTTCCACACGGCGACCCTGCCCGGGGAATGGTTGATTGACGGTATATCGTGGAGTGAGTATTTGCATATGAAGAATTACAGAGCACGATGGCTTACTCTATGAATTCATTATCGGTAGTGCGATATCTTCCCGAATGGTGGCCCGGCCAGCATTTCAAGAAGGTTGGAAAGGTGTTCCGTGAACATCAGTTGGAGCAGGCATTCCGACCAGTTGACTTTGTCAAGCGTCAAATGGTATGTCACTCTTCTCTTTTCTCAGTTTCCGGCATCGTAGTTCTAATGAGTCGTATACAGGAAAAGGGAATCGAGGTTCCTTCCTTCACATCCACAATGCTCCGAAAGGGCCTCAATGCGCACGAGGAAGAAGTCGTCGTGTACGGCGCCAACTCTTTATACGGAGGAGGCACAGATACGGTCAGTAACTTCATGAATTCATTGACTACGGGTTCATTTATTCATCACTCTTTGGTTTAACTTGACATCGAATGCACACAGACAACAGCTGCACTCACTACCTTCATGCTGGCGATGACCCTCTACCCCGAGATCCAGAAGAAAGCACAAGAAGAGTTGGATAATGTTATCGGTCATGGCCATCTGCCCAACTCGGACGACCGACAACGGCTGCCTTACCTGGAGGCTGTCCTTCTCGAGACGCTCAGGTATCACCCGATTGGTCCAATGGGTTAGTCAAGCTCGTTCGACCAATAGTGCAATCGTGTCGTTAACCACACGTGTGCCGTGCTTTGTAGGTATTCCGCACTGTGTGTCGCAGGATGACTACTATAACGGCATGCTCATCCCCAAAGACTCCATCGTCTTCGTCAATCTCTGGTACCGTAGCCCTTTCGCTCTCCTTACTGACCCACTCTTGATGAGTATCAATCCTCAGGTTGATCGCTCACGACCCTGAGATCTACCCCAATCCCGACGAGTTCGATCCGGGCCGCTTCTACAAGACCGACAAGCCACAGCTCGATCCTCAGACTTTCGTTTATGGATTTGGTCGCAGGTAAAGTACTTCTCTGAACTAATGCAGAGTGGAAAACCTTACCCGACCGCGACCGCGCTTGCGCTTTAGGGCCTGCCCCGGACGCGAACTCGCAAACGCCAACATGTTCCTCTTAATGTCGATGATGCTTTCGTGCTTCGACATCGCCAAAGCCCTCGACGCCAACGGGAATGAGATCATTCCGACGATCGACTTTGGCTCGGGGACAGTCAGGTATGGCGAGGCAGCTTCGTGCCAATCATACTTTATCATTTATAGCCTTGATAAGCTGACTCTATCCTTTCTGCCTCAGCCATCCCAAACCATTCCCATTCACCGTCAAACCTCGTTCGGCGGATGCTGCAGCGCTCGTTGGCAACATCTTTGAAGATCACCCGCCCCCGCCTACCAATGCCAAAGACATCTAATTTTCTGAATGAATAGTCAATGTACACTTAGATCTTAGATTTAGATTTGAACGTGTGCACAAGTGTGCGGTAGTGTATTTCCGAGTCAATTGTACAATACATCTGTAACGTGGTCCTGCCTAATAATAAGCTTATCGCGGAAATATGAGATGACGGCCAGCTGCCAGTAATGACACAAGCATTTTACATACAGTACAGGGTACTCTATGACGAACACAAGAGGGAAATACATAACTTATCGACACCTGGCAAGCGGCAAGGGCCGAGTCGTCCGTTATTAATATCATAAGCAAAACACATGGCGAAAACGTTTGGAACTAGGGCTGACACTGCCTATGCCTAAGCTACACTCCAGGCTTTCCCACAAGCCCCAGCATGCTACCAGGCGTCTGCGCCTGAACCGCTCCTCCGCCCCCTCCCACCGGAGCCTGGGCCCGGGCCTGGGGATTCGGCGTTGCACACGCCGTACGCATCTTCGACATATCAAATCCTTTCGCCATACCGATTCCGCCGATCCCACCGATCCCGATACCCGGCCCAAGCACGGGCGACGCGCTGATCTGGAGCAAGAGCGACGCAGCGTTCTCGTCCTCCGGCGTGCGGCGCGGGGACTCGGTGAGCCGCAGGGGGCGGTAAGAGTCCGGTGAAGAGTTGGAGGAGGCCTTAGAGGATGCGGTGCTAGTTCTTGCGCGACCGCTAGTGCCTGCGGTAGCGATAGGTCCGAACGAGGGCGAGCTGAGCGTGCTTGCGCCTAGAGAAAGCGCAGGCACAGCCGACACATGCAGGGATTGTTGAGGTATGAAGTGAGTTGAAGATGGTGGAGAGGGAAGGCCATGGGTGCCAGCAGCGTTGAAGATGGCGGGTGACTGGGATCCGGGCATTTGGAGCTGCGGATCAATCTGGGGCTCAAGCCAGGAGGAAATAGATGGGAGTCGTTGGCGTTGATGTTCTTGTGCGATAGATTGGGCTCGGGGACGTTTTGTAATTGTGTCATCTGAAGATGAAGACGACAGAATAGAATGTTTGCGTTTGCGCACAATTGCGGACGTGTCGATGTCGGGTGTGGCGGTATGAGCCACAGGACGAGGGGAGGTGGCGCTGGTGGTGCATTTAGAGCACACGACGTTGGGACCGCCGGCGGCCGTATTCGCTTCTAGGACCTCTACTCGATCGAGCAGGTCCTTCAGGAACACCACTGTCCTCTCGAGGATCTCCAGTTTAAATTCTTTCTCCTTCTCCTCTCTCTTGCCTTTCTTCTTGGTGCCTGCTTCGTCTGCATCTTCCTCCTGTTCCTGCGGCGCTTGCTTGTAGTCAACGGGTACAAGCTGTCTCAAACTTGCGAGAGCGTCATTGATTTTCGTCCGGCGGGCTTTTTCGATGATCGAATGATTCAGTTTACGCTGTGTTTCCCTGGCCGCACGCGAAAGAGGTCCTGGCTTGCGACCCCGCTTCGCTGGCGCAGGCTGAGGGGACGAAGCAGGATCGAACTCTGAGCCTTCTGGGCTGGGTGGGCCCGACATTGCTGGCACTGGAAGAATTGGACGCTGAGTAGACTGCTTTGCACGTCTGGAGGGGTTGCAAGCGGCAGCGTACATGGTGGTCAGAGAGCAAGATAACGAGAATAGAACGAGTTGCCAGAATTGTAATCGCTCGTGTGCCCAGAAACAGAAACGTGTCATAGCACACGACTGATCGTCCTCAATTCTGATTGGTCCATTCAAAGCGCGCACGTTTGAACTAAGCCGAACAGGCAAGCAATCACAACGCGGGGTCTCCGCAGATCCGTCCTTTTGTCATGATTGTCTCTCGCATACACACAACGTTCGACGACCATGTGAGCTCCTGGTACGTGGCATAAATTCACCAAGCGGGTTTCTCGCTTTCAAGCGACACGTGCCCGCAGACCATCAGCTTTTCACGGAGGTCACGACAGACATACTAAACCCGACAGCAAGGAGATATAGAATGGAAAAGTCCAACAAGAGGCGCAAATCGAGGAGTTGTGATGGCGAAAACAAACGTTGGCGTCGAAAAGTCACATGAGCGAGGTCGTATTGTTGTTGTGACCAAGTTCTATTTGCAATCGACTCATGTTTTCTCGTTTGACGAAAATCGCGAAATTTTTTAACAATAATATTGCATCAAGCCTACAACCTACATATTAGAGGAAGAACTAGGATTTCTCTCAGGATAGTGATGAACCTTCACTTCACTCTCTATCCCAGTTTTAGTGCCCATAGACGAAATGAATGTATCGTTCGTCTTATGTCTTTCCTGGAAATTTATGCGATTGAGAGGTATCGAGCTGGTCTGACTCTGACTCGCAGAGATGCCAACAAGCTCGAAATGGACGAAGACAATGATAAGAGTGGGGAGGATACCCTATTCCAAAGCATTCAAACACCGGCAAGCTCAGTTCACTATAGCTACTCACAATCAGAGGTATTTCAAAGTCCAAGACGATATGGATCCCGTCGCTGTTGACGTGATTCAAAACAAGGCTTACAATCTGTGCGCGAGTATTAGACAGCTCGACCTGGGAGCAGGCAGACATGAGACGATTGACATACCTGTACAGCTGCATATAGTGCGCCCGATTCGATAAATAAAGCAACCGTGCCAGTGAATGCAGAGCTAGACGAGTTTATGATCCCATTAGATAGCTTACGGAGGCGGTACCGCATATACCTATGTCAAGTTGTAAGTGGTTCCCAGTCTTATCAATGAAAAACCGACCATATCCTCCCAGCGATCAAAATGGTGCATATACAGGTATTCACAACAATCAACGCAGAAGGGGCCACGGTGAAGAACGAGGAAATTTCTTGGAGGGATGCGGTTTTGAAAGTTAGACCTAGTTGCAGGATAGGTGCCTCAATATGCAGTTTCAAGAATTTAAAGGGATATGACACGCACTAGTAGCCACCACCGTAATCGCAAATGGAGGTCCCGCGATCCAGTAGTTCTTTTCCCATAGGATCCAAACTCTGGTAAAGCAAGATCAGGATTGTATCGCGCCTTGGCATTTCCGCACACACCTCCAGATTATAATTAGGTCCCCAATGACGAACTTCAGTGTAAATACATTAGCAAACCACGCGACACCATTATATACATATGAGAAATACACACCTGCAACGCAGAAAGCACGATCGCCAATTGAATATACGCCCTCGAAAGCGTTGTCGTCGCGCTCTTATGAACGGCGAGGGCCAAATGGACTACGGATATCATGAACATAGCTACGGAGGCGCCAAAAAGAACCTGATGCATTTTCGGCATCTTACGACGCTTGGTACTGAACCGCCGTAGGCGGCAAGTTGTTAGGCCACAAGCGCATTTTTGTGTGGATCGGATAAACATCTTACATTAGGAGCCACAAAATCAGAGCTGTGAGGGCGGCGTAGGCGCCTGCCAAGGAAAGTGGCATTAGTATATTTGCGCCCGCCAAAGAGGATGGACTACTTGGTACTCACCAACGAGGAATGCCTCGCATGTTACCGCGACTAGATTTAAGAGAAGCTGTGAGGGTGCCATGTCACGGTCCTGATACTGTGTTCAGTGCTGAACAAAAGGAGTGGATTACAAGGCGAGAGCTGTAATTCTGCTTTGAAGACAGTAAAACCCGCTTTAAATAGAGATAATCAGCAGGAACATTGGCTGTGGTGAGTCCCATT
>JABAJV010000271.1:0-16166 GCA_018854895.1 Tricholoma furcatifolium
CTGTCTTTGCTGCCGCGCGGCGGAGTAACGGAGTTCAAACAGAGTCACGCTTTCACCACCTTCGTTTTTAATCGTTCATTTTCCTCACATTCCTGTGCTCGTATTAGCTTGGAAATTTAGCTACATAGTATAAATTATGTATAGAATACTCAATTCCAAATCACACATTCCAATCTGTGTCAACGTATCAGTCAAATTCCTTGATCCAATATCTCATTTTCTTCTAACAACTTTTCAGTTTTTGTTTTGTCAATTCTTATCCAAATCTTACCATCTCATTATTCTATATTTGGTATAATCTCTATTAGTCATTATAAATCTATAACTATATCCATCTATTTTCTCAATTTATTAAACTCACATTTCAACACCAACCTGCAAAATCTGCTTGTATACTTTATTTACTGTTTTTCTACTTTTAAGTCACTCATTTAAATAAAACAAACACTAATGTTCCAAGATTACTCTTTATATCCTTCTTCAATTCTGTCATTAGCAAATCTCAGTTTCAATAATATATCTATGATCATCTATAATCCTTTTTGTCTAGCAGTTCTTCAGCTATATATCGCTGTTGTACTATTATTATTTGTTTATTGTCCATCTCTGTATTTTATTTAATTTAATTTTCACACAATATATATAAAAAAAAGCATGCATAATACAAAAAGTATCAGAAACTTTCAAAAACACAAAGATATAATTATTCCTCACTTCAGAAATGATTAGAAGCCTAAACCATAAAAGATCAAGATCAGATAGCAAGCAAAACCTTAAAAATATGCAATTTGTGAGATATTATTGCCTCTTGAAAGAGCAGCTATAATTTGTTTACAGCCAGATAATACAAAACTTCAGCGCTTCGTGCGCGCAATGCCCAAAATTGACTAGTTTGGTGCACCTGGACTCACAGACTGAGAGCTGAATAAAATTATTAGCCAATGCTTTGTAATACAGCCAACTTCTCTCCAACATGTCCAGTTAAATTAAAAGGCCTGCCTTTGTACCAGTGACGACAAAAGGCCCCTTGAGTGCTTGATTCTCACCTTGGTCCTCAACTACCCCTGGACATCTTGGATGACATTGTCCACCTCATGTTCTTTAAAGGGGGCCCAAATGTAAAATGGATACTATCAGCATGATCAGCTGGAGACTGAGAACTTCTCTCCATGTGCAGCGACTCCTCTTCATCAAAGTAAGATTGGAGACAGTGGAGGACTTTTAGATACTATGCTCTCTTGTCAAATGGATTCCATCTCCAGTGATATATATCCAAATCTTAAGGATTCATTGTACTACTGTAGAGGAAGATCCTCAGAATAACTGTCATTTTTGTTGCTTTCAAGATGCTGAGATTGGCTGGAAAGAGACAGTTATTAATAAACATAATCTTTATTTCTCCTAAATACTTGTTGTGATTAAATATGATTTGTATTCCAATTCAGTGTGGATCCAGACTGAATTAATATGTATGACTGTTGTAGACTGTTGCAGATTTCTTGTTTCAGGAAGAGTTGAAGACCAGTGAGATGAGGTGAGACTATTAAGGAGAAAAACTTACAAGCATGCCTCAATCTTAGATGTTCAACTCAGATGCTAAGTGACTAATAAAAGTGTCTTTACACAATGCTGGTTAATGTTGTGTTGGTTTTTCTACTCACAGCAAAGTGACCAAAGCCAGTAGGCACATTTCTACTAGAACTAGCTCAGATAGGTGTGTAATCTTGATTCTATTGTTTAATTACACATTTTAACTTCTGCCTACCTTGGTAGAAAAATTTTGGCAATGTACAGAAATGGTAGAGCAGTGATATTGTCTTCAATTACTTTGTTTTTGAATGTCATTTTCTTAATTATTACTCATCTGAAAGTACAGGTTTCAAATATAATAAAAGGTAAGTAGGCAGGAAATATTTAATTTATAAAACTATATTTTCAATGAGGGTAAGAATTATGCAGCAGTATTTATCCTATTCTCTATTAGGAGCATATTTTGATCAAGGATGAGAACTTATAAATAGCTAAATATATTTTTCTATTTTACATAAGAGATAGTTATTGCAGCATATTGAAGTCTATGATCAGAAATAAAGTAAGTGAGCATACAGTAGATCACATGACAATTTGAGCACTAAAGTATTTTATCATATCTTACCTATTATAAGATATTCTACCTCAGAAACTTATAATACTGTGCCTAAGTTATGCAAATTAACTGATGACAATGACAAGTTGACTTTTGATCTCACCTAGCATAGGGACTTTTACTCTTGAGATTGTCTTCTGTAAGTAGTGCGATTGAATTACAGCTGACAGAGATTGCCCTTACAATGTATCAAAGAAATTCTTGGTAAAAGGAAAGATGTGGAACAAAAATAAAACTTGGTTTCTTTATGGGCAACTGTTGTAGATTAATGTCCAGTCATCACCCCAAACTGAAGTATCTGCATTGAGAAAACAGGTTTTGCGAGTAGATATTATAAGATGATTAGAGTTAGAAAGAATATGATAATTAGAAAATTTATGAGGAATCCAAAGGATATGATTGTCTTGCAGTTGAAGCCAAGGAGAACATAATATAAGTAATGAACTCAAGCTGTATACATATGTCAAATAAATAAAATAAAAATGAAGAATAAAATCATACCTGAGAGTTATTTTTGGTTGTAAATCAATTGTAGCTGAACACTGTGCGCTGATAGTCTTGTCCGAAGCATCTCCAACTTGCTGTTTTGTAGCTGGATCCCAGATGCTGACAGTTGTGTCGTGTGGTCCAGATACAATATGCTTGCAATTGGGGGAGTATGTCATAGATGTCTCTCCATTTTTGTGGCTGATCAAAGCATCTCCAACCTGCCATCCTATGGCTACATCCCAGATTCTGATAGTTTTGTCCTCTGATCCAGACACAATATGCTTGTTATCAGGAGAATATGCCACAGATGTCACCCAACCTTCATGGCCTGTCAAAGCATCTCCAATCTGCTGTCTTGTAGCTGGATTCCAGATTCTGATAGTTTTATCCTCCGATCCAGACACAATATGCTGGCCATCAGATGAATATGCTACAGACCTCACCCCATTGTTGTGGCCTATCAAAGCATCTCCAATCTGCTGTCTTTTAGCAGGATCCCAGATTCTGAGGGTTTTGTCATATGATCCAGACACAATATGCTTGCCATCAGATGAGTATGCCACAGATGTCACCCAACCTTCATGGCCTGTCAAAGCATCTCCAATCTGCTGTCCTGTAACTGAATCCCAAATTCTGATAGTTTTGTCATCTGATCCAGATACAATATACTTCCCATCAGGTGAGTATGCTACAGAATATGCCACAGACGTCACTGAAACTTCATGGCCTGTCAAAGTATCTCCAATCTGCTGTTCTGTAGCTAGATCCCAGATTCTGATAGTTTTGTCCTCTGATCCAGACACAATATGTTTGCCATCAGATGAGTATGCCACAGATCTCACTCCATTTTTGTGGCCTGTCAAGAAATCTCCAATCTGCTGTCCTGTAGCCGCATTCCAAATCCTAATGGTTTTGTCATATGATCCAGAAACAATATGCTTGCCATCAGATGAGTATGCCACAGATGTTACCCAACCTTCATGGCCTATCAAAGCATCTCCAATCTGCTGTCCTGTAGCTGCATCCCAGATTTTGATAGTTTTATCATCTGATCCAGATACAATATTCTTGCCATCAGGTGAGTATGCCACAGATGTCACCCAATCTTCATGGCCTGTCAAAGCATCTTCAATCTGCTGTTCCATAGCTGTATCCCAGATTCTGATAGTTTTGTCACGTGATCCAGAAACAAATTGCTTGCCATTGGCTGAGTATGCAACTGATGTCACCCAACCTTCATGGCCTGTCAAAGCATCTCCAACTTGCTGTCCTGTATCTGGATTCCAGATTCTGATAGTTTTGTCCTCTGATCCAGATACAATATGCCTGCCATCATATGAGTATGCCACAGATCTCACCCCATTTCTGTGGCCTATAAAAGCATCTCCAATTTGCTGTCCTATATCTGGATCCCAGATTCTGATAGTTTTGTCATATGATCCAGACACAATATGTTGGCCATCAGGTGAGTATGCCACATATGTCACCCAATCTTCATGGCCTGTCAAAGGATCTCCAATCTGCTTTCCTATAGCTGATTCCCAGATTCTGATAGTGTTGTCACGTGATCCAGAAACAATATGCTTGCTATTGGGTGAGTATGCCACAAATGTCACCCAACCTTCATGACCTGTCAAGGCATCTCCAACTTGCTGTTTTGTAGCTGCATTCCAGATTCTGATAGTCTTGTCACGTGATCCAGACACAATATGCTTGCCATTAGGTGAGTATGCCACAGATGTCACCCAACTTTCATGGCCTGTCAAAGCATTTCCAACCTGCTGTCCTGTAGCTGCATCCCAGATTCTGATGGTTGCATCATTTGAACCAGACACAATATGCTTGCTATCAGGTGAGCATGTCACAGATGTCACCCAACCTTCATGGCCTATCAAAGCATCTCCAACCTGCTGTCCTGTGACCGAATCCCACACCTTAAGGATATTTGATGATGCACAGATTATATACTTGCTGTTTGGAGAAAATATTACAGCTGATACTTCAGCATCAAGCTGCCGAACTAATGGCTCTATTGGCCACATCAGATCACCCCCTTTCACAACTGTTATCAAGTTTGAAAACTGTTTTAAATATTTTGTTGCAATTATTGACCTTTTGGGTGCAAATGCCAAACCAGAATAATAAACTTGAGGTGCAGACATTTTAATTCCTTCTCGAAATCGTTTTTCAAACTTTATAAAATCTTGTAAAATTTCTGCAATATCTATTTTCCCTTTTTCCTAATATTATTATTAGTCAGAAGCATGCATCATGAAATTTAGGATATACCTGGGCCCAGCATAAAAAATCATGTAGTATTGTGCCTGGACCATTTTTTCCTGTCTCCATGCAACTATGTGCCTCAAGCCAAAAGAAAAACTTGGTATCTAAAAATTTCTTTAATTCTTTTGAAAGTTCTTTTTGATCATTCTTCGTAGTATTTTTCAAATGATGTCCTGCATATAATAATGCATACATATGTCCAAGTGGTAAGTTAGCCTTGATCCAATCAGACAAGTCTTTGATTTCAGAGTTCAAAGCAAAAGATGTAGGAAAATTAAACATATTAAAATGAAGTTCTGCATTCATTATTTTCAAACATGCTAATGCCAGTTCTTCTTGATGAGTGAATGTCAAATCAATATAAAATTCTTTGCTTGCACTAGAAGTTACCAAAAAATCACGAACAGATGTGTGAAAAGGTGTAATAGGTTTTTCATCAACTGTAACTCCATTCAGAAGTGAACCCAGACAAGAAAAGATTCTTTGAACATCACTTTGCTCATTACTTGATAAGAGCACACTCGCAAATTTATTGAATACTTCACGAGGCTGAGGTGATTGTACAAGAAAAATCCATGCCATAATTTGCTTGAATAGCTTGATACTTTTCTGTCTTGTTGCATCAAGATAGCTGCTTAGACTGACATAATATATATCATATAGTGAGGCTCCAGGTGCTTTTTGTAAATTTTGAACAAATTCATCATAGTCAGATGATATCCACACCTTGCGTGTTTCACTCAGTTCTTTGCATAAAAAAGATGCACACTGAAAGAGTCCTTGTGCAGCTGTTGCAACTACATTAATCATCTTATTTGCATCACCTTCTAGTTGAGATTCAATAAATTTATAAATATCCTGATTAGTGTTTTCTTCATTGTCAATTGAAATTCTCAAAGCAAAAATATTAGCAAAAGAATCCACAATCTGTGAATCTAGCCGATAGGTAAAAATAAAGCGAATATATGAAGAGAGATCAGGCAAAGACTGCAATTTCTTCAAGATTTTAACTATTGTATTTGTTTCTCCTTCTCTGCATTCATCTAGTGCATCAATAATGAATATAATACTGCAATTGTGATCCATGTTGAGCTGTTGCAACCAATTCAAGAGCAAGACCTGATATTGATCTACAATATCTGTTGAACTAAGCTCATCATTATGTAGCTTCTCTAAATAATTCCAATAATCATCATAATATTCTGCAAGATACTTCATCCATGTAGGAATGAGCTGAGATGAAGAACGTTCTTGGATAGAACGATTAAATGCAAAAAAAGGCACCAAAACATGATTGGTTGACTTGAGGCGCTTGGCAATAGTATGAGCTACGGCAGACTTACCCATGCCTGCTGCACCAGTTAGTAAAAGGGTTCTTTCACCTGCAGGATCTAAAGCCCAGTTATAAATCTTGTTCAGAAGTGCAACACGAGTGCCCTCCAGACAAGTTTTAGAGCCAACTGGGCCAACATCCTTGGCAACATGAAGTTTGTTGAGAATACTATCATTACCTATATTTTATAATGAGAAAAATGTTTAGCAGCAGCTAATGAAACTTACGGAGCTTTGCTACATTGTTAGCAGTGCCAAAAACAGCAGTCTGTGTATCAAGCTGTTGATTCCACTCTAGGCGCCTGATATGCTCAATGAGCACCTTTCGATGACCTTCAACCTTGGCATTTGATTCATCAGACAACCGTTTAACTAGGATCACATATTCAGTAAGCGGATTATCAGACCTATGAAATGCATACCGAGATTGGCCTGACACAGTTGGTGGAGAAAATTAAGGCATTCCAGGATCTCAGGTAAGAGCATCTCAAGGACCTTTTGTTGATGTGGTCGAAGTTTATCAAAGCTTTTATTGCCCCAATCTGAAAGACGTGTGTTGGCCTCCGCAACTTGTTCTACCAACAGCAGAACCGACTCGTTGCGCTTGAGGAGGGCATCAAGTTCCTACATAACGTATCAGTATTGCCAAGTACAACGCAGCACTTGCATGCATACTGAAACCCCAATATTGACCAAGGATACGACAGCTTTAGCGACAGGGGCGAGCTACAAGTGATTGAGCAAAAGGTGGGTGCAGGTTAAAAGGCGCGCACCTCAGCTAGACCCATTCCAATGTTGGCAATGCGACGAATTACTGTCATGGCGGTGGACAGCTTCGAACTAATTTCGAGAGAGGCAGGGTTGATCTTGGCCGTAGTGGGATCGAAACGCTCAGATTTTCCGACATTCAATACGAGTACAAAGTTTGCCAGATTCTTATACTTTGCTGTGGGAGTGAGATGAACTATCGCCAGTATCAACACGTTTCGTGAGGAATAGTGAAGGGTCGGCATACCTTCTACCTCTCCAACAAGGCTTTTCAACTGCTGTTGACCTTGAGCAACGAGATGATCTTGGCGAAACTTTACGTGTTTACGTTGCGCGAAGAGTTTGACATCGAGAGCTACAGCCTGAGATTGCGGTAGCATGCTGAACAGGGTGAAGAAATCAATCGCCTGGTGGGAAGATGCTAGGAGGTAGATGACTCACAAACGAAACGGGGCAGGAGCCTTGTTGAGAGCCAGCTGATACGGCGCAATGCTGGTGTTGCCATCGATCGATAAGACGGCGTACCAGCGATCGAGTTTCTCCTGTGGTATATTGAGAGATTTGATGTCTGCAACAATAGGTTAGCGGAGATCTGGATGAAATTTACATATGCACAAGAAATTTCAGAGGTGGCTTGGTTCTCCATTTTTTGCAGTGCGGTGAGATGATGGTTGAGTCGGTTGTGCAATGATTGACATGATCATGATGGAACAAACAAATGCATCATTTTCCGTTTGGGACACTCCGTTTCAGGAGGCAACAAATCCTCTCTCTTCCTGAGCAACGGAGATGAATTTTCTTACCTGCAACAAGACTCTTTCAAGGATTCGATTCCTATGTTTGACCTTAGTTGAACTCTGGGCCCTTCTTCCGAGTCGCGCGCGCAAAGTTTCCGCAGACAGCAGTCTTTCATCTTTGCCTACATACCGTGACTCTGCCATGCCAGACGTTCCCAACTTAAGTGGTCACTGATGTAAACGAGATCTAGAGAGGAGGTTAGGAATGTTATGACCACGGCGAAATGGGAGCTGGCAAGTTGGCAAACCTCTTGACTGTTGTATCTGCACCTGGTGCGTCGTCATTTCATTTCGCTCGCTTGACAAATTTTAATGCTACATAACAACATAGCAACTACTTGGCGTCCATATCCGTTCCCACTCCCACTGTCTGTAATCCATACGTTCCTCCCTGCGGACACTGTCACACTACCTCTGTTTCATCCGACGGCGTTGAAGCACAAGTCCCGCAACATCAGTACTCAGTGCGGCCCCCTCACACTCTGGCTTGTATACCCATTCGTATCCATCAATTGTCTCCCAGGTATACCTGCCCTACGGCGCGAACGAACACCTCGTTTCAATTCCTTACAACGTACCATTACCCAACGCAGGCCACAGGCTCATCGACCGCTCAGGATTCCAAAGCTCGCTTCTACGGTTTCATTTAGTCGCCTGCGAACCGAGACGAAGGTGGAGGTGGTGAGCAAGGATATGACAGGCGTATCATGTGGTGTTATGCGGTACTGCTGAGGTGGATCAGGACGTTGGTGAGATCTTCTGGATGGGGCGAGTCTGGGAAGTTGGGTTGGGAATCTCTTGGCCTGGAGGGGGATCATGGCTGGCTTTGGAATTGGCACGGATGCTGCCATCATCGTGAGTTTTCATTAATCCCAAAGCGCGTCTAGCCCATGTATATAGTCCATGGGAATACCAACATCGCTTCTTTGAGCCAGCGTTCAACCCTTCAACCCGCCCTTGCCGTATCTGTAATAGTCACATAGCATGGGCAATCGGCGATGACAAGTACGTTCGATATCAAGAGCCTATAGAGGCACCTCCTCCACTGGGAAAGAGATATCGCACAGATGGATCGCTCGAGGTCAACGCAAACGGCGCGCACCTTATCTTCCACCCAACTTGCCAATGCTGAGACGAACTGGAACGTGTTGAAGCTCGCACGATAAGAAAGGCTCGCAGGCGCGGTTTCTTAATACAAGCGCAGGCCCAAGGTTTTCCTCCATCAGATTCTCATAAATGGTCCGTACACTATCTAGTGCCTGTTGGAGTGGTCAAATCTGAGACGTCGATGTCCTCTCGCAACCAATCTCGGCGCCAGGGAACCCAGCCAAAAACGCCTAAGAGGTCCCACCGGCACATCCCCAGACCCCTCCTCCCCTCTCCCGGCCGCTTTGTGAGAACACGCACCTCGAACTCGACGAAATGGGGGTTCTTTCTCGCCTCTGCGAGCGCGTCGTCGATGCGCGTGGCGCCGCCTCCGTACTGCTGGTGCGTTAATGTGTCGTCGTCGAAGATGGTCAGGGATACGGTCCGCACTGGGATATGAGCGTCGACTTCCTCTACAGTAGCATGGGGAATCCGTAACATTCGGATATATGCTGCCAGAGAGGGATTGCATTCGAAAAGAGAGCATAGTATCCGAAAGTCCTCCGCCGTCTCCAGTCTGATGTCGACGAAGAGGAGTCGTTGCACACGGGGAAAAAGTTCTCGGTCTCCAGCTGATGCGCATGCCGACAATGTCCGCTTCACAGTTTGGTCCCCGTCGAAGAACAAAAGTTGGACAATCTCGTCCAGTATATTCAGAGGTAGGGATGGAGGAAGAGCAGACATGGAGATGAATAAGAAGACTGAAGTGAGTGGTTTGATGGACTCAGTTGCTAACTTTTACGGTGCCAGACTTAAGAAATTCCAGTTCACAGCCAGTGCACGCCAATGCAATCTCGGTACTCTGATATCTTGCCCGTTCTTGGTTTTAGCACCTTGTATTTGCGTATTAGAGCGTCGTCAGATGACAAGGTAATGGAAATACATTGATTGAAAACTTGGAACATGTAAAGTTTGAGGTCGATAATATTGAGCACAGCTACTGTTGGAATAACGGATCAGTACGAACGTTCACAATACCTTGTGAGTCCGCGCGATTTTTTTACTTACCCTCGTGATCTGATCCCTGGACATTCATACTAGCTATTTATGATCTTCTTTGATGATCTATTATTCCTTACAGGCCTTACAGGTATATAAGTACTATACATTGTAGTAGATACTCATCCGTTTGCCTCTCGAGCTCACCGAGGCCAAACGATCTTTGTTCATCTTATCTCATCGCTGATTAGATCGTCGGAGTGCGAACACCATTTCAACAGCTACTTATGCACTGGAGTGACAATGGAACGCTGGAGTGACACTGGAATGTACTGGAGCACACTCGAGTGCACTCGAGCACTAGAGTTCCTGACGCGTACTTGCTTAGATTAGGCGCCAAACACAACCCTGCCCAGACTTAGAATTAGCTTCGTACTCTGTACGAGTTAGAATGGCTCTTGGTTTTCACATGTTATGTTGCGTTCCCAGCGACGAAGAACATTTCTTGCGATTTTTAAATGCTTGACCCTCCGGGTCAGAACATGCCTCGATATACTATTTGCGCGTCGCTTGACTCCTTGCAGCCAACTTTTCTCATTCTGTCTAGAATTTTGTTGCGTCATAAACAGACTTGAGTGAGGTACGCACATACTAAAGATTGAATCAGAATTGTCGTCGTTATTCTTCACTTAAGTAGTTGTCTTGAACATGTTTTCGCTTATCAATTCACAAAAATATCACACTAACTTCTTCCGTCTTACGTTAAGTTGTAGTACGAAGTTGTTTATACTCCTGCTTAAGCCCAGACTACATCTATATCATTGCGCGGATAGAGATCGGCCTTCTTGCCATGGCCAAAGCGAAAGGGAATTCAAAGGAGCTCCCAATGGAAGCCACTGAAAGGTGAGGTGCTATATGCGATCGTAAATTGTTGAGACTAACTCTAACGTGCGCCCTACCTATATTAAAGGAATTCAGCCTACAGAAAACGGACGACCAAAAAGGATAGGGCTGTGATTCGCATCCTATCAAGATATGGGATGTCTACAAAGATGATCGCTGATAGGATCGGCTTTACCACTGCTACCGTCATGAATGTTGTCAAACCTAGTGTTTACTCAGAGGACAAGATTTCAGATGATTGGAACCAAGTGGATGACAGTTTCAAGGAGAAGTACCCTCCACTCGCTCTGGTATAGTACATCTACGGCAGTTTCCAGGAAGGCGGTGATTAAATTGCGGTTTGCAGAACTTTGCGAAGGTCAGACTCGAAAAGCACACGAAGACCAGGCGTACATCCCACAAATCAAAGGTACATTCTTCTCTGAAGCCTTGGTTTTCAAAACCTATTAGAAAGTTTATAGACCTCAGACAAGACTCAAGAGAAGGCCCCGGACGTCAAAACTATGGTGAAACGCCCCAAATCTTTGTTCAGACACTATTTTTCTAATTACTATGCTTCCCAGCCCATTACACCCCCGCCGAAGTCTACTAGTCAGCCATCTCCGCCGTCGTTACCACTTCCTCGGTTTGAAGTACGTTTGCATTCTCTTTCATTGTTTCCTCGTTGACAATCATATAGGAAATGCGACAACGGCTTTTGCAGAAGAAAAAGCAAGCGGAATCATCAGAGGAAGCTAAGCGGCGGCGTCCTGACTTGAAGACCTTTCTCGCAAGCCGAGAGCATGACCTCAGTGATGCTTTGGAACTGCTAGAGGCACAAGATATTGGCACGAGTGAGAAGTTCTTTGCGCTTGCTCACTGGCCGGAAGAGAGACTTTGCGATATGTTTCGACATGCATTTCCCGAACTCACTGTGCCTCAGCAGTATATGCTTGTAAGCGGGATGAAGGAATATGCGTAGAGTTGCCAGGTGAAAGATGGATCAAGGAAAATCGCTGTGAGGGTCTTATGCATCTGTCTTCCGGATTGGCGTCTTTCGAGTCTTATCCTGAAATCCAAGCTATCATTTAGGGGATTGGTTTATTTCGAGTTCCTTCCACACCATGTATAGTAATTTGAAAAGGTTATGGATATCATCACATCTAGGCTTACAAGCGTTCACTGGTTAAAAAGTGACGAGGGAACCAGTCCGGTGCGATCCAGGTCTCGTGAGTCAAATCCGCTTTAATCATCCCTACAACAGCTTCCGCGCTGAAAAGAACAAAAAAATATGAGCTGCTCCAAGTATGAGAGAGGGAAAAGGAAATCATAGCGCACCATGCGTAGCCACGGGGCATACCGTGCCCTGTGAAGCCTGCAGCGATATAATGGCCTTTGTAGTAGTCCGCTGGAAGGTCAGAGCAGCTTGGAACAATTACTGGGCCAACCTGGAAGGTGTCACGCCATTTGCGAATAGTTATATTTAAATTGTTCTTAACGTACGAATGGATCCCCAACTTGCGTGTATCCCATAATCCCGGTCTACAGACAGGAGGATGTGATCAGAATACGGAGAAGAAAAACAAGTGTTCAAAACATTACTCACCCATTCCATCTCAGGTTCCCTCCCCACCTCGTACTTCCCAGGGAACAGAGGCGGCAAATAACTCCTCAAATCCTTTCCAACGTCCTCATTGACCGTAGAATCATCAACGATATACGATTCGAGCCTTGGGCCACTCGAATCCCGTCCACCACCAAAAATTATTAGGGGATTTTCGTTTTCGTCTTGCGTAGGCCGGGGGAACCAGTACTTCCATCCGAGAGTCCCGACCCATGCGTCCTTCGTTAAGACCGCGGAAGAAGCGGCGGCACGCAGCGCGATGGCTTGACCACGCGTAGGGATAATTCCTTTGGGTCCGTGGAGGTGTGGAAGGAGGTAGCTTGCGTAGGCATTGGTAGCGTGGATTATGTAGGACGATGTGATGGTACCCCTGGGCGTGGTGAGAGTCCAGCGACGATGGGAAGAGCTCTGCGCCGGGGAGATAGAGGTTACTGGGGTGTTGGTATGCAGCGTGAGATCCGGGTTGAGCGTTTTGGAGAGATTGAAGAGTTGGGTGACGAGTTTGAGAGGCCAGATGTTGTTCCCTGGATGGCGGTATCCTGGGTATGATGTCCCGTATTGCTGCGAAGTAGAAGTGTTAGATATGTTGTCGTCAGAGTGTCGCAACCAGCGGTGCAAATGACTTACCGAGGCCATTTCCGCTTCATCCAACCATTCCACTTTGTCGATCAGAGCGGCCCCAGCTGCCTTGGCAGCAGCAATGTCATCCTTGACCACTTTAATCTCGTCGTCTGTCTTTAGGAGGCCGACTCGGTAGTTAGACACTAAGTCAACAGTGTCTTCCCAGCCTTGGGATTTGATGAGATCCACAAGTTCGTGTTCAGTGTGGATCTCGAGCTTGTAAGTCTTCTTGGCTTCTTCGGGCCCAAAGCGTGTTTCTCGAAATACAAAGTTGTCAAAAATTTCCGCGGTTAGGTGACCTCCGTTACGCCCTACAATAAGCTGTAAGTTATAGATCCTGAATGCAAGGCCCGGGCTCACCAGTTGCACCAGAACCTGGGAATCGGGAGAAATTGGTTACTTGATATCTTCCCAAGATAAAAAAATAAACACTCACAAAAATCTCTGGCCTCCAAAATAACCACCTTTGACGGTGAACCGCCACTGTTCAAGTTTCGTGCAAGGTGATACGCAGCCGAAACTCCCGTGATACCTGATCCTATGATCACGATATCTGCGTCGTCAACCAAGTTACCCTCGCTGCCTTCTTTGGCGAGAGGGTTCGCCCCCGGAGTGTTGATCCAGAAAGAATGTGTCGAGTTGGAAACGGGGAGACCGAGTCGGCCTGGATGAGGAGGTGCTGGTAGTGCGAAGATGCCTTCGGCGTTATGAATGGCGCTCATGATATTTACGTGGCTGTGGACGTCGCGACGGTGGGTTAAGTAGGTCAAGGAAAATATTATAGCAGAAGAAGCATATCTCTTATAAGAGTAACATAGCTTGGAGTGACTCCTAGCGACAGGGAGCAGCAGAGAGCTTTCTAGCTTCTAAGTTTGTGAGTAAAAGTCATCACGCGTGTGATCACACCGCTTGGAAGTCCACGTGGGCCGCGGAATGGATGCAACTTAGTCGGCGTACTGTAGTCTGTGTGATCACTTGGTATTAATCGCCATGTCTGCTATCCATATCCATCTACAATTGCCCCCGGATATATCGGACGAAATTGTCCAGCTCATTTTCCTTGAAGGGGACAAGAAGTAAAATGGACACTCTGCATGCGCAGCGGTTGGACCGTTGGAGACCCCACACAGCTCCTCTTCACCACATTAGCTTGAACACAATGGAAGATTTTCGGACGTATGCTCTCTTTTTTAATCGAACCCCCTCCTGGAAACATATATTCGAATCTTGCGGATTCCTCATGCCACTCCGGGGGAAGTCGATACATATATCAGCGAACTCAATTCAATCCTTGGTGATGTGTCGAATCTTCAACATTTCTAAGTTTTACAGCTTTCCCAAGGAGTTTCAAAGATGCCTTGTTGGATCGTTTTCGCACTGTCTCTTCTTTAGTGCTCGGAGGGCTCCTTTTTCATCCTTTTCAGGAATTAACGCAATGCCATAGTCAGCACAACGTTATCTCGATCGGCGCCAGGTTCCGCTTCCCGCCCTCGATGTCCTTCATAATCAGCATCTGACGTTTACTTGAATGGCACTTCGAGGCTCAAAGAATCTCAAAACTCGCAATTTACAAGACCTTCGATGTGGTCCTGACTCCACATTCACATATCGTACGTCGCGCTACCAGTTCACGGGATAAAGAAACTCTCTAAACGAATATTGTAGCGTGCGACTTTGACCTTCCCGCCCTCTAAACTCTTACCATAGCAGCAATATATGAAAGCGAACCATACAGGAATATCAGGATTGAGTGGCTTCTCCATACAGTGCGGCTCTTCTCAAATACGGAATTACAATTTCACCTCCTACAGCTTCGCCTTCGGCTCCCTTAGTCCCCCGTACACTGCGGTGCGTGTCCTGCACTTTCTTCGACGTGGAGGTAGATTACAGAGCTGTTGTCAAAGGGGTTACGAGCATCGATCATGTTATGAAATAGCCGCTGGCCACCCCTCGCGCTAGCTACGTAGCGAGCTCCGAGGCGCGACGCGTGCCGCCCTACCAGTTTTGTTCAAGGGCAACTCAGAAGGTGACCACTGGTCACCTGCCAGTGTCGCAGTACTGGGGGCATCGGGTAACATATAAAGAGGGATTGGTGCCGCAGTCCTGGGATACTCATGGTGCGGCATGGGCTCCGAAGTGAGGAACGCGTGCCACGTTTCTCTTTTAACCTCTCTGGCAGCGTCCACCAGCGAAATTATCGAAGCGGCAGAGACGAGTATAGCAAAAATCTGGTAAGTATCAGACATGAGCTTCGATCGCAAGACCAGGAATGTGACTGCGGAAGGTTTACCTGTCCAAACGTCATCGTTATTGCTATTGCGCCGTTCGAATATATTGAGCCCTGAATCCACATAGCGTTAGGAGCGATAATGAGCAACAGTGCTTTTAAAATATGTGCTCGTTTGAATGTTCCTTCATTCCTGTTAACATTGTCAGCATATACACAGGACATCGAAAACAGTCTTGATCTTTACCACATTGATTGAAAAGAAGGGTTTCCTTCGGGCCAAACAGAGGCCATAAGCCAAGAGAAAGTCCACAAAGGAATGAGGAATATATTGAGATGCGTTGGTTGAAATTTGAAGTTAGACAGTGAAGTGTCTGACCACGAAAATCCATCAAAGAGGGAAAGTACTGAGCCCCCCAGGATACTTAGGACCAGCGAGTACAACAGGATGGAGCAGAATCTGGCAAAAAAGGAGTAAGCAACAAGCTCCATTTCCACTTGTAAAGGAATACAGACGAAGATCGACGTCTCCAAGGGCCATGAGGCTTGATTCCGCTCGCCCATTTAGGAGAAGTAAACGTTGGATATGTTAGAGCGACTACAACACAGACAATCAAGCTGCCCATAGTCCCGGAGATGGCGATGGATAGAATGAGTTCGCAGGCAAACCCCAGAAGTAACACAATTACAGGCACACTAGGAAAAAAGAAACAGATGCCTTTAATCTCTTGGACGACAGATAAGATAAACAACCAATTAAGCTCACATAATGCGACGAATTGAGAACCAGATGCTCATCTTATAATACTTGACGTCCTTTATATAGGCTACCGCAAGCCAGAGCAAGATAAATACATTAAGATTTATGGGGAAATTGACAACGGGGAGAGCAGAAAGCTGCAAAATCGTCAC
>JABAJV010000272.1:0-16084 GCA_018854895.1 Tricholoma furcatifolium
CAAAAGTTAAGCAACATTTATTGACAACTAGAGAAAACTGCTAAATTAGCCTCTAGTTAGAGGTGTAGGTGGGGGGGCACCTACACCTCTAATTAGAGGGATAACGTGGGACAATCAGGTGCCATGTTCGGTAGGTCCTAAATACCGGGACCGAGCCTGGTAACCATGTGGGATGCCTTGGTGGAAAAGGAATTGACGAGGGAAGACCGTTCGCGATCGACACCGGCTTGAAGTGCTATGAACTGGTTACTGCACCACCTTCTAAGTAAGTTTTCACCCAGTCTGCCTGGATGCGGTTTCGATCGCATATCTTTGTGCTACCCGTCCCTGGGAATGCAGAGTTCAGCTTGAGCTCTGAGACAAGATGCACTTACGCACCAATGATCCATATTTTCCACTTCTGGCATATTTCTTGGCAAGATTCGCTGTACATACAACAACAGGCAAACAGCTCGATAGGTAGCAGTATTGAGTGCGATTAGAGTCCTCGATTCAACTACGCGCCACAGCAGTCAATGAGACGACGGGTAGCTTCGACCGAAAGGTCCGAAATGATTTGTCATCGATGGGTCTATGAGCCTCAGGTTTATCCTGTTTCCTCGCATTCCATCCACTCAGTCACCTTGCCAGCACAATTGTGAAAATCAATGTCAAAATGCCTTCAGATCCTGTTCAGATCAGCCGATAACTCGTGTAATTTAGAACGCCAGATGCTGTGAACAATAGAGGGAACAATTGCAACTTCTGCCATTGTTCTTGATGTGATGGAGAGGTGAGTCGCTTTCCAAACCCCGTAGTTTAAGTTTTTAGTCTATGTGCATATTGACCAAGTGGAACAGAGTCTGCCAGGCGCTTTTCAGCCAACCTGGAAGTTTGAAGCACCCATCTACGTCTGCGCGAGGCTCGCCGATTTCCGTCATCTTGTCATTGTTCTCGTACGCCTAAGCATTAACATAGCAACCAAGTTGTTGTAAGAGGATCCCATGTTCTAGACGGGTTCACGCGGATCCAAAATGACGACCTTATACCCGTATGGTTACAAGTCCGAGTTCTTTATCTTTGAACGTTGTTCATTTCCATCACATCTTTCAACGTTTTTCTCTCTTACACGCCCCTTTACGACCCTACTAGACGTTTTCCATTCAGGAAATGGCAGCTTTCCGAATCATTTCACTCCTTATCATCACCCTCTTTTATGAACCAGTTGCTCTTGCAGCTCCGTGGCCAATTCATGCCAGACACGCGACGCACCGTATCAGACGCCTTGGACGATCACTAAAGGTTAAAGCTTTCCACCCGAAGTCTACATTCAAAGTAAGTCTGGTCTCGTATACCATCTGATGGTCCTTTGACAATTTCCTCGTCAGACTTTTGGATCAGAAGGCGTTGATTACACTGTCCCAGAGCGTCTTGAAGATGACCTTCTACTTACACCTGCTCTCAACGACACAGCACTTGCTTTTGAATCTCATCTAGGCATCAATGTTACGCAAGTTGGCTACCGCTCGGGCTTCGCGCAGGTGGACACTAACCAGAATTTTGCATATGTGAAACAATACCATGTAGGCGGTGCAACCTTCATTCTTTTGTTGAAGCCGATAATTTAAAATGACACTAGGATGGCATTCCGTTTTCGAATGCAGTGGCTAATATCGCTTGGAAAAGTGGGAAGGTTGTTGCGTTTGGATCTTCTTTCGTCAATACTGGCAAGTGCTTCTGGCCTTTGCATTCGGATTTTGTCCTCATCTTTATATATATATATCAGCGAACATTGCATCTTCAACACCGACCGTTACTGTTGACTCTGTTATTCCTAATGTCGAGCAAGCGCTCGAAGGATCGTATAACAACTACCCACCAAGTCTTGAGTATTTGGTTCGTGAGGACCAATCGGTTGCACTTACGCACGTGGTACAAGTCCAGAATGCTACGTCGGGGACTTGGTACGAAGCCTTTGTCTGTGCTCATACTGGTAGCATCCTCTCCGTGACTGATTTTGTCGCCCATGCTTCTGTACGCAATGCCTTCAATGAAGCAAACAGTCATCATTATTTACTAAATCATGCACAGTATCATGTTCTGCCCATTCATGAAGAAACTTTACTAGATGCAGACGAACAGACACTGACCGATCCACAGGATTTGTTGGCATCTCCCTTCGGCTGGCACAGCGATGGTATCACAACTATCAATAATACTAGGTATGTGCTCACGGATCCTCCGTAGTTCAATCTAATTGGTCTTCAATAGTGGAAATAATATTATATCTGCCGTGAATTCCACTTTAACAAACGAGACCTCGAATGGACTAGTATTTAACGTCAGCTATGATGAATCCTTGGATCCAACTGTCGCATCCAACGTCGCAGCTTCTACCGTCAATGCTTTCTATGTTGCCAACACCGTACATGACTTCACGTACCGATATGGATTTACTGAGAGTGCATTCAACTTTCAAGCTGAAAATTTCAATAATGGAGGAGCAGCCAGAGATCCTGTTTTGGTGTCTGTACAAAACAGTGGTGGCCTTAACAATGCCAACTTCGCTACGCCTCCTGAGTGAGTCTTTCAGCGCAGCTCATTCACTCCCTATCTGACCTTTTGATATAGCGGACAATTCGGGCAATGTAACATGTTCCTTTGGGACCTGACAAGCGTGCGTGGAACTTCATTTGCTGCATGTCTTTGAAATGGTTCTTATCTACTTTATTTATCAGCCCAGACGCGATGGTGCCATGGAAAATGACATTTTGGTTCACGAGATGACACATGGAGTTACTAATCGTATGACTGGAGGTGGTACTGGTCGTTGCCTTCAAACCCTTGAAGCAGGAGGACTTGGGGAGGGGTGGTCTGACGCGATGGCTGAGTTCGTTCTCCCGTTTAACCTCTGAATTCTCATTGACGAATGTTCATTTCTCTTCAGCTGGATATCCCAGAAGTCCGAGAACATCCAGGACTTCGTAATGGGGCAGTATGTCATCAATAGCTCAGCCGGAATTCGAACGCATCCCTACTCCACGGACCTGTATGTTTGATTCAGACGCATGCCGCACACCAGTCCTAATATACTAATTCTGCAGAAATGTTAATCCTCTCATGTATTCTAACGTCGCTGTTCTCACTGAGGTCCACGGTATGTGGGTTTTATTGTAAATCGTTGGAATATGATCTAACGTTCTTCTCATCTAGCCATTGGCGAAGTCTGGGCAAACATGCTACACAACGTCCATGCTGCACTCGTTTCAGAGCGTGGTTTCTCCACTGAAGCTCTGACGAACCCCAACACTACAGAGGGGAACGTTGTCTTCATGCATCTCTTCATCGATTCTCTCCTTTTGCAACCTTGCAACCCTTCATGTACGTCATGTTGGTCTTCGGATTTTGGTCATTTTTTCTGACACAAGTTGGTTACAGTCGTAGATGCACGCAACGCCTGGATTCAAGCCGACGAGAACCGTTATAACGGCGCAAACAAGTGCACCTTGTTTAATACCTTTGCGAGCCGTGGTCTTGGTCTCAATGCTAACGGAACTACTTTCGTCGATAACACAGATGTTCCCGCTGGCTGCTAAGGTGCCAATCACGCAATTATTCCAGTGAAAAGTTGTTCTGGTTCATAGTTGTACTTTCTCCTCATTCTGTAGCTATGTAGACTCGATTTAACGACTGAACGCTTCTTGTAGCATTAGCTTAATCTGCCCTTACTGTGTATGACAATTATAATACCAAACATCTAATTCAAACTTCTATGTAATTATCATATACACGTCTCTTCTCGAGCTAGACCTCTAGCTCTCGCAAATAGCTGAGATGTAGTAGCGCACCACTTTCGGAGATCCGACGCTTTTTACCACCTCAGCGTGTCCCAGTATGCATCTTGCTCTTCTTTGGGGTCCTTATCTAGCGTCCAGGCAGCCCTCACATCTCTAGCTTTTCCCATAATTCTCGCTTCGCCTGATTTCAGCACCGAATCTGTTAAGCGGCAGCACTTACGTCCACAGGGTCAAGAACTGGCAGCCTGAATGCCCAGATGCCAATGCGTCTGTCTGTGCCATGTGTTGTATAACCTGCATGCCCTCTGTCAATTTCAGACCTTGTACACACTTATACTGGACAACCAGATCAACTGCCATGCGATTAACCTCCGGCGTCCACTCCAAAGTAGATCGAAGGACAGGGAATCCCGCGTTTTGTAGATCCTCGCCTAGCAATCTTATGGCTCAACGATTAATATCGCCCAAGACCTTGCGTGCATCTGACTCGACGCTCGCGTCATCGGAAATCTTCCCCCACTCTTTGAAGAACCTTTCTGAGACGTCAACGCGTCATCCGGGGGGTATCACGTCAAGTTTAGGACGATGTCATGTGGCGCGTGTGAATGAAATCTGTTATATAGTGGTCCCACTCGTCCGAAAGGTCGTCGACTATCACACTCCGCACATTATGGGCACAAAGTCCGAATCCGTCTGACCGGTGCCAGGTGAGTAGGTTAGGGGGCGTGGAAGGTAAGTCATCTCATCTGCGAGACATCCACGACATGTGCAGGACTTCTGTCGTTATGTCGCGGCGATTTAGAAAGAACAACCCAGGAAACGCGTGAGATGCCACGACCTGAAATTGTGTGAAAGTTTAAGCAAAGCTGGGGGACGTTCAGAAGGTTCACCCTAACCAGCAATGGCCGGTACAAATTCTACACAAGGTGAGCCTCAGCTGGCTGCTAGTAATTAGGGGTCTGACGAAGAAAATGCATTACCTGTTGTGCAATCAGCAATTTTGTGACTGAACTTGTAGTGTTGAAGGGGTACATACAGTGGCAGGATCTTCGAAGGGAACTGGAGGCAACTTGAACACATGTACTAATTTGAGAGGCGTGAGATCTTGGCAGATGAAGATCGGGATGAGCTGTTGCAGAGCTGTGTAGCCGATTTCTTGAAACAAGTGAACTTGAGCACAGGTTGTACCTTGCCCAGGCTGAGTCAAGGAGCCTCTTGTCGAGACAAGAGTTGAGCAGTGACAATCACAAAAATTTTGACCGAAAATGATGGGGTTGCTTTAACCTTTATGGTACCTCTTTTAGAAAGGCGCCAGCTACCGGTGGAGGAGTAATGCAGATTCAGCTGTCGGGGCAGAGAACTCCAGCTTTGTCGCGTAACGTGGCGCGTAAATACCCTTTGTTCCCACGGTCACTAACCCTGTAGACCCATTTGCTCCGAAAAGGCTTGCCTCTCGACAGTCACTAACAAATTCCATCTTACCATCCCACATCCAATATTTGTATTGCTCTCAGCATTGACTTCGAATCAACTTAGAACGCGTTAGACAGTCATGGCCGAAAGAATTAACAGCAACATGCTGTTCGCCAACTTCAACCAAGATTTCTCGTAGGTACCTGTTCTGGACGTGTACAAGTGCTTACAGTGCTCTAGATGTGTTTCTGTAGGGACAAGGAAAGGTTATAGCATCACAAATTGTGACCCATTTGGCAGGGTATACACCATGAGTATGTTGTTTCTGTTGCAAGTCGACCAAGAGGCTGAATGAACCCTTAGATGACGGTGCAAGAGGGATCGTTGAGATGCTTTTCTGTACATCGCTCATAGCCCTTGTCGGCGCGGCTGACCAGCCCCAGTCAAGCCCTAGGAAGCTGCAGATCGTCAATACCAAGGTGAGTGAGTCACTTGCACTTGCAGCAGATGACTGATGCCTTACGCAGCGTCAATCCATGATTTGCGAGCTTTTGTTTCCGTCATCCATTCTTGCAGTGAAACTGAACCGAAAGACGCTCGTTATCGTGCTGGAGGTTGAAATATACATCTATGACATTTCAAACATGCGACTGCTACATGTAATCGAAACAACGAAGAATCCAGATGGTGAGTCGCGAGTTACTATCAAAATCGTTGTGCTAAGGAACACTTTCCACTTTACAGCCATTTGTGCACTCTCTCCTTCTGCCGACAGCTCATATCTCGCATACCCGTCACCTGTTCCTTCACCAACATCTCCCCTTGCCGCCCCAAGCACCTCATCACAACCACCGCCTGCCCCATCTCAACAACAGTCCGGCGACGTTCTTCTTTTCTCCACACGTTCTCTCACCGTCGCTAACGTCATCCAAGCACACAAAGCGCCCATCTCATTCCTCTCCATCAACTCTACAGGTTCACTGCTAGCCACTGCATCTGAAAAGGGCACCGTCATCCGCGTATGGAGTATCCCCGGCGCAGAAAAGCTCTATCAGTTCCGGCGCGGCACCCGCGAGGCCCGTATATATTCGATGAGCTTCAATCTCGTATCGACGCTTCTAGCAGTTAGTTCTGCTCATGATACGGTCCACATATTCAAGCTTGGTCTGAACAAATCTGCTGCGAAGTCCGAGAAGCCGTCCACGTCCACGTCGAGCCCTCCCGAATCGGTCGACAGCAGGGATAGCTCACAAGGCTTGGAGGGCGGGTATGATGCGTTCGTAGAGAAGAAGAGCAGTAGCAGTGTAGGGTGGGTTTTTTTCCCTACCAACCCTCCGAGAGAGCCACAATTGACTTTCGGGCAGATCAAGTCTCCGACGAAAATCGTTGCAATTTTCAAAAACGTTGACACATTCAATGGGCGGCTATCTACCGAATACCTTGACTGAGATGTGGGAGCCGTCTCGTGATTTTGCATTTTTGCGGCTGCCGACGAGTGGAGCGCGTTGTATTGTCGCTTTGAGCGGGTGAGTAAAATCTCTTATATCGAGACTCTGCCTCTAAAAGGGCCACGTCAGGACAATGCCTCATGTCATGGTCATCTCCTCGGAAGGTTACTTCTACCTATATAACATTGACCTTGAGAACGGTGGAGAGTGCTCGTTGATCAAGCAGTACAAGTTCGTAGTCGCGTCCGTCATCTCAAGTAACTGGGGCTGACATTCAGAATATTACAGCTTGATAGATTCGGCGGATTCAGACAAATTAGGCGGTGATTAAGGGATGTCGATAGAGCTCAAGGGGAAGGTGTATGACTTGAAGGTTTTCCTTCTGACGACCACGGATGTACCACAAATTTTAAATTTAACGAACGACAGCATGAACATTACAATCATTTAGCGTCATGGCCAAACCGTAGATGGGGTTAATTCAACACGCCGCTGGGATCATAAAATTACCCTCGTAATTGGCCGCATCGACCATGAATTAATGTGTAGGGGCTTGGAAGTGAGCAACGAGGCCATCAAATTCCAGGTGAAATGTTTCCCTAGTCGTGGATGGGAAAGTCAAGTCTATCTCGGCCGATAAGGTAAATAATATGCTTAGATCTCAGCCTCGGCGATACTCTAAGGAATTCTATAATTTACAATGACCATCTGTTATGTCACCGACTTACAGCTTATCAAATGACCACTGGAAAAGAAGACAGAAAACCATCGTGCTCAGGGGATCGATACATGATATAACATACAAATACGCGCTTATTGCTTTGTGCGTTCGGATAATTTTATGTTACAAAGTCCAGAAAGGAGGCCCAGCCAGGTCATCATCATAAACCAAGCCCTTATTTCTTATGGTCGAAATTGACATGGACAGCCTTGACGTTAGTGTAGCTGTTCACATGACATCGTCAGTACGTTAGCGCCCACAGCAGTTTTGCAATCACGCTACTCACTGATGGATGGCGTACTCGCCAAGCTCACGGCCAATACCAGACTGCTTGTATCCGCCGAAAGGTACGTTGGGGTGGAGCTGATTCACACAGTTCACCCAGGCAGTGCCGGCCCTGAGCTTATGCGCCGTCTGGAGAGCGCGGTTCAAGTTCTGGCTGAACACGGCAGCTGCGAGACCGTATACTATGATGCAAGTCATGAGCATGAACAAGGGACAGTATCAAGCATGGTCCACGCACGGGTGTCGTTTGCCTGGCGGATAACGTCCTCCTCGTCCTCAAACTTGATAACGACACCAACGGGGCCGAAGATCTCCTCCTGAACGATCTTCATTTCGGGCTTGGTGTCGGTGAAGATGGTCGGGTTGATGAAGTAGCCCTCTGTGCCGAAGCGGTCGCCACCGAGGTGGCAGATCGCGCCGTCGTCCTTTCCGGAGTTGATGTATCCCATGATACGCTGGCGGAAGGGAAGAAAGTTGAGTTAGGAGGGACAAACGACGGAGGATGGATAATAATTCACGTCGTATTGGATCTGCGAGACCTGAGGGCCCTGGTTGGTATCATTCGCGAATGGATCGCCGAGCTTGATCTGCTTAGCCTTCGCAGTGAACTTGGCGAGGAACTCGTCGTAGATACCGGACTGGACGAAGATACGCGAACCAGCGCAGCACGCCTGGCCATGGTTCCAGCTATAAAGTAGTAAAACGGTATCAGATCCCAAACCCCAAGCACGCGATTGACAACAGAAACGGCGCACAAAATACCATGGGCAGCCCAATTGACGGCCTGCTCCAGATCCGCATCATTGAAGATGATGTTGGGGCTCTTACCGCCAAGCTCGAGCGTCACCTGCTTGAGGTTGCTCTTCGCCGCCGCCTCCATGACCTTGCGCCCGGTGAGGGTGCTGCCGGTGAACGACACCTTCTCGATCAGGGGGTGCGAGCTGATAGCATTGCCGACGGTGTTTCCGTAGCCCGTGATGATGTTGACCGAGCCTGCGGGGAAGCCTGCCTCCTGGATGAGTCCGGCCATGCGGATGGCCGTCAGTGGAGTGAATTCCGAAGGCTTGCAAAGTTCCGTGTCAGCTGCTAGGTAGGCTTGGATGGATGACGGCGTACCTTGAGAACAATGGCATTGCCCGTGGCCAATGCTGCACCGGGATGAGTAAAGGTCGGGCACAGTTTCTAAATGCGCACCAGGTCCGATCTTCCATGTGAATAATAGGACTAGTTGGGGATAAGTATCGCGAAAACGGTTCAAAGAAATACATACGAGGGAAGTTCCCTGGAATCAGCGAAGAAAGTTTTCTAAGTTTGTAAGCCCTTCATTAAAAGAAGCCGTCCTTACAAGGCAAGATTTGGCCCTTGGGGAAATTTATCAAAAGACAAAGTCATGGATAAGATTACACATTCAACTTACGACGACTCCTATAGGTTCGTGGCGAGTATAGATGAGTTTCTTCTCGTCAGTCTGCACATACACGTGAGCATGGTGGCGACTCTTTGTGGATGATCGCGTACCTCGATCGTTTGTCCGGTGATCTTATCAGCCCATCCAGCGTAGTACTTGATGACTTCGATTGCGAAAGTGACATCGGTTCCAAACGCCCAGTCGAAGGTCTTGCCTAGATGAAAGGGTTTAGACACACATGGATGAAGAAATGCAGGAACGCCGCACCGTTATCCAGAGCCTCGAGCGCGGCGAGCTCCCCCTTGTGCTCCACCATCAAGTTTGCGAGTTTGTTCAAAAGTGCTGCACGCGCGGCACCGGAGGCATTCAGGCCCCACGACGACTCAAGAACCTTCTGGGCGGCCTCAACGGCGGTGTCGACATCCTTCTCAGTACCCTCCGAGACCTTTGTGATGATCTGTCCATTTGCTAGATCACTTCGAAGTCAGCATCTACAGAGGATTGAAATCGAGGATGAACGCACTAGGATTGACGACCCTGTCGAGACACGAAGCTATTAGGCGATGCTGAGAGGAATGAAAAGTATAACTCACTCTATTTCAGCACCACCGGATCCATCGACGAATTGACCATTGATAAAGAGTCCAGTAGGGAACGAGGTTTTGCCCTTGAAGGCGGGAGTGTCAAACTCGTGAGTGAAAGTAGCAACCATGATTGTTGAGAAGTCGCAAGTGACCAATGGGTCTTTATATACAAACCCGGGCGAAGAATAAAGTCATATGTAACGCAATGGTCACGGTCACCTGTTCAGATGGGAGCCACACAAGAAGCAACGTTCTATGAGCTGTCAAAGAAACAATTTTGACTTGAATCCTTGAATGTTCTTGCGTCAAAGTGACTTCTATAGAGATATGAGTCAGTCAGAGAACATTTCGTATAGCGTTGCAGCAATCATTAGACGTAGACGCTGGGCATGGGAGTGGATTTGTAGGACGGATCCAACAAGCCGGGCCGCAAATGGGCGCGATCAGTCGGGTCCCCGGCCATCAGAGCAACATAGCTTGTTCTCCTTGGACCTACAAATACACATCTCCTAGGAAAGTAGGAATGCCTGAACTTTTAGAGTGGCTGTCAAATACTCATATCTTTATTCTCCTGACTTCCCATTTCACCTTCTCTTTCTCCTGATCCTTGACAAGCACGATGACCTTCCCAACACCTTCTTCCCAATGATCCAATCTCCTCAACTTCGCACATTTCCACGCCAGCAGAGCAGCAACCTCATCATTCTTTCGAATCCTGCTTCGATCCGTCATTGAGATGTGTGGGTTCGTCGTTGCTACACCAGGTAGCGCAGCGGCGTTCGACACCTCGAAGAAGAAGCGCACACCGTGGAACGTCGTCAGCTCCGGGAGCTCCGATAAAAGCGTAGCCCACTCCAGCGTATTGGTCGAAGTCGTCGCGGAAAATGCTTTAGAGCTACCATCCCGTTCTCGCAAACCCTGGGCGCTGCCCTTTCGACCGACGTCTAACCATGTAATCCCAGGCGCACACTCAATCAGCCGTCGCAGGTCATCCATCTCGTTCCATCCTTCGAGTTCGATTCGGCGCACACTAGTACCGTTGAGCTTAAGGTTTGCGAGGAAGGGCAGGTCCATGTCGCGTCCGCCGTGAGCGCCAGAGAGACGGAAGCCTTTGATAGTCTCGAGCGGGCGCGGCTGCTCAGCGGGACAGCTCAGAATCGCAGTGGCGATTTCTTTGTTCGACTGCAGCTCCCGAAGACGAGGGAGGGAATTAGGGTATAGGACAAGCCGCGCGTCACCGCTGGAGGTAGGTATTGGTCCGATGTCGAGATGGAGGACCTCAAGGTTGGGATGCGCAGAGATAAAGGAAGATGTAGAATCAAACCCTGTTGTTGGCGAACATCGTACGTTTACCAAGGTGAGCGAGGTAAGGTGTGTCCAGCGGCCGAACAATAGCAGGTCATCAGCCTGTGGGCGAGGAGCTGCTACATTGGGAGTAGAACGAGGCGAATTATACGTGATATTCAGAGACTGCGACGAAGATTGAGTAGACTGGAGAACATCTTATGACCATCATCACCTTGATATTCGGACAGTGGTTCAAAATGCCTGAGATTCTTGCTAGATTGGGCTGCTTCGTCGACCCGTAGACGTGTGAAGTCGACCTTATCGCCATAGTCGTCATTTCTGGGAGCTGAACAAGCGCTCTAAATTCACAGAAACAATAGCTGATTGGAAGATTTATCTCACCACCGTTTGTCTTCCTTGTTTTCTATCCAAATTCCCTGAAGGGGCCGAGAAAGCCAAGTTATCGCTAATATCCACCTCCTGTAACGAATGGCACCTCAACAAAGCAGGCCAGACATTATCAATAGATATCGGCGAGTGGTTACAAGACCACGAGAACGACGAAAGCGCCGTCATCTTCGCGAGCGCAGACACAAGAAACCTCTCCTGCTTATCATGGAGGCACAGCTCGTCATCGGTAGTCTCCAAGTCCGTATCAGACGCCAGGATCCCGGGGGGCACGATCTCCTGCTCCGCGGCCGTACACCTTTCATCCAGGATCTCGAGCCGCCGGACGTTGCGCGCCAGAGCGCGGTTCACGATGAGGTGGTTCCACACGCGGATCGCGCTGACCTTGCACCGGACGACGCGGTAGTCGATGTGTCTGGGGCAGACGACGTCGTGCATGCGGTGGCATGAGAGCGCAAGGGAGAGCAGATCGGTTCTCGAGTCAATGTGGAAGATGATGGCGTCGAGGATTTCGGTGGGCTGGCGCGTTATGGTACGCCGGGATGGAGCCAGGCCCACGAAGGGCTCTACGATGCCGAGGAGGTACAGCGAGAGCTTGTGTTCTTCGGGTGTTAGTTTGTACTGGCATCCCCCAACACGCGAAGGAAGTGATCCAAGGAGTTTGATGAGGGTGTTAAAGGCGAAGAAGGGGTCCGTACGGTCGTAGGAACTGGGATTTGTGCTTAGCGCCTGAACTGTCTTCTTCGTTCTTGATGATTTGACGGCAGATGTCTGCTTCTTGTTCGTCTGATGTCGAGACGACTGGAGAAACGTCGACGGGGCAGAGTTCGATAGTAACATCGTGAGGGGTCGGGGGAATGTTCTTCAAATGCCCAACACGGGATATGAGCAGCGAATGGTCACTGCCATCTGTACACATCACGCAACTGGATCCATTGCGGCAGGGTCATCATGATGATAGACGCCTGCCAGTAGACTCTGAAATTGTTGATAATATAAATAGATAACTTTCATGATCTCCGTTTTGAATTTACTACCCACCATATCCAAGATTTTGGCGATTACTGAGTCATCCTAAGTACATGAAACACCGTGGTAGCAATTAGTCAAGTACAGGAAGGTTATCGCCCGCCATATATAATAGGTATGAATTAACTCTGCGTTACCAAGAACGACGAGAACGAGGGAATACGACGGACATCAGCAATAACTACCTCCTTCCAAGATTTGAACATTGTGTGACAAGGGATGCAACGGACTGTATTCGAGGAGTTAAGAAAAGCGGCGAAATGCTTCTCGGGAAAAATCTCCTTCAAGCGGTGAAGCTTGAGGGCTCCCAAGTCCTGTCCAAGCTTGCCCAAGACCTCAACAGTCTTCTTCAGCCCCTCTTCGCAAGAGTGCTCTGATTGTGGTGTTTGTTGTGGGGAAGAGTTAAAGAAAGACTTTGGCGGAGCCGTCGAGTCTGTCGAAGGCATGCCGAAAGCACTAGGGCGAAAAGTAAAGTCAGGCTGCCTTGCTTGACCGAACGGGGAATCTGAAGTCGTCTGTGCAGCTGGAGCTGGACCTGGTGGAGGAGAGGAAGTGTATGGAGGAGGGGCAGACGATGAAGTATTGGTGCTTGAGCTAGATTCCGAGGCTTGACCGAACAGTCCAGATCCGAAATTCGTATTATTTGAGGCAGGCAGCAGCCGCTTCCTCAGACTTAAAAATGTCACATACCCAAGGAACAAGGTAAGCCAACGGAATTCCAGAAGAAAGATCCTTCAGTGATATATGGATAACAAGTGGCACGGCTATGTCGACGATGTCGTGGTATTTGAAGTTCATCCCATAGTAAAAAATTTCTTTTGCATGTGCAGGAAGAATATCCCTAAAGGCCATCAGTGCATCTTCAACACAATGTCGCTTATCTGACTGACTTGATTCGAATTTTGCAGACGTTCATAGCGGAATAAACTCGATATTTTTCAGCTGCAGTAGCAATCGAAAGAAGATGCGGAAAATCAAGGCCCTCCAGATCTGGGTGCAGAGAGGGGTATACAAATTGAAAGAGTGTCGTTAACGCATCAGAGGTCTCGTCAAGGACCACGGGTTCAGTGTGCCTGGTCCCCCGGCGCACGTCCAAGTTTTCAGTGGACGTCTTCAGAATTGAAGAATGAAGCTTGAAAATGACTCCGTCAGCGGAGCGAAAGGTTACATCTGCGTCTGGAGAGTTGACTAGGAAAGACTTAAAGGTTTTGCAACCATAATATACTTAAAGAAGACTCACAACGTTCTGAAATCTTGTCATCCTCCACATCCTCCGACCTATATTCTGCTTTGCGGCTCTGGGATTTAGGTTTAGTCATTAATGTGCAAATCAGGTGTCTAGTGCCAATGGAAGTTACGACTCGCAATTATGGGGGTCGTGAAGGAGGATGTCTACTTGATGTCGGAGGCAAATATATTGCCCATCTGACTCCCACATGACCATGGCCATCCATCACATCATACACGCGTTGAACATTGAATGGAAGCAGAATGGAAGATGTCATAAAGAGATTGATCGACTATCATCAATCTTATACTTATAAGGTCTGTTTTAAGATACTAGTCTACGCCCACAACACCCTTGCTTGTCAACCGGAAAGACCATTTACCCTTCCAAAAAGGTCCAGACATGACTTGTACATAAATAGTTAGTCCCTGTACTTATCAATCGAACCCGAACTATTGAGATTTAGTTATCGTCGAACCAGTCAACTTATTGAAAGAGAAGGTGTCGCCCACCGTATATAATAAGTATGAATTAATTCTGCGTTGTCAAAAACGTTGAGAACTTGGGAATACGACTGACATCGGTAATAACAGCCTTTCTCCAATCGTCGATCATTTCCCTACAAGTGGGGCAAACGACTGAATAGCCGAAAATACTACTATAGCCAAAAGTCATGTCCAAGCTGCGAAGGGTTCCCAAGTTTTGTCCAAGCTTTCCCATGATCTCAACAATCTTCTTCAGCCCCTCTTCGCAAGGATGGCTCGCCTCCACTGGTGATGTCGGTTGTGAGATAAAGCCAAAGGCAGGCTTTGGCTTAGGCACCGCGGATCCGGCGGTTGGCTGGGGGCTAGTAGGAAAAGCAGAAGGAGTCGATAAGGCGGTAGTGCTTGAGCTGCCAGTGGATTTCTGGCCGAACGCTGCAAAGCTCGAGCCAGTTGTGGGTGCCGCGCCGAAGGCCGCAAAGCTCGAGCCTGTTGTGGGTGCGCCAAACGACTGTGCAGCTGGGACTGGAGCTGGCTTCGCAAAAGCGGATGCAGAAGTAAACAATGGAGCAGTGGCGTTTGAGCTAGATCCCGAGCGACCGAACGTTCCAAAGCCAAAGGGCGTAGTGGATGTCGTATTCGTGGCAGGCTGTTTTGCCTGACCGAACGGGGCGGCTGAAGCTGCCTGAGCAGCCGGGGCTGCCGGAGGTGCGTTTGAGAGGGAAGATGATGACGTCGTCGCACTAGGGGCACTTGTCGAAGAGGTAGTTGGCTTAGGAAGGAGAGGATAGGCGAGGGCCCTTTGCTGAACTTGAAGCCAACAATTGTAATAGTTATTCTTCGCAATCAAGTGCACGTTTAAGCAGTCACTTCTTTATACTTGAAAATGTCACGCACCCATGGAACAAGGTAAGCCAACGGAATTCCAGAGGAAAGATCCTTCAGTGGTATAGAGATAACAAGAGGCGCGGCTATGTCGACGATGTCGTGGTATCTGAAGCTCATCCCATAATACACGATCTCTCTCGAATGTTGGGGAAGAGTATGTCTAAAGACCGTCAGTACATCTTCAACACGGTGTCCGTCATCTGACTGACTTGATTTGAATTTTGCAGACGTTCATGGCGGAATAGATTCGATACTTTTCGGCCGCAGTAGCAATAGAAAGGAGACGCGGAAAATCGAGGCCCTCGAGATCTGGGTGCAGAGCAGGGTATACAAATTGGAAAAGTGTCGTTAATGCATCGGACTTGTCGTCAAGGGCCACGGGTTCAATGAGCTTGGTCCCCCGGCGTACGACCAAGTTTTCGGTAGCTGTATTCAGATTTGCAGAATGGAGCTTGAAAATGACTCCGTCAGATGAGCGAAAGGCTACATCGGCGTCTTCAGAGTTGACTAGAAACGACATAAAGGTTTTGCAAACATAATGTATTTAAAAGATGACTTACAACGTTCTGAAATCCTGTCACCCCCTGCTTCCGTGATAGGTTCAGTCATTTATGTGGAAATAAGGCGGTGCCAGTGGAAGTTTCGACTCGCGATTATGGGGGTGGTGGAAGATGGAGATCGAAGTGCGCGTGCATCAATGATTAATCGATCATTGCTTATTTATGTAAACGCGTATAAAATGTCCATTGTTCTTGAAGACAAAGTCCATGGCCATATAGCTCCTGCTTGGCCGCCAAAGAGTACGCTTCTCTTGACCAGTTGGCCTGTTGGCCTTTTGGCCTTAGGGGACCTACGATTGATCCGAAACCCTCCAAGTTTGGACTGATCTTGGACAATCTTATCTACAATCTCCGCTTCTGTTTTTGGAAGGATACAACTCGCACGATTCTCTTCCAATTTTTCAGGTGATCTTAAAGCCTGTAATGTCCAAGGATGAGCGTTTCTCCACCAATTAAAACCACAGCACTTTTTCTCTTATCGATGCCACCTATTCTCACTTGTTTCGGATGTCTTGCAGAACTGATGTCATTCCTCCCAACTTCTTATATTAGACGCTTGAGACATGG
>JABAJV010000273.1:0-16076 GCA_018854895.1 Tricholoma furcatifolium
TTAAAGGTCATGATTGGTACCGTTGGGATCAGCAAGTGAAAAGCAGTCGATTCTGATAGTTTTGGTCCAGTTCCCACGCGTTTTTGAGCCACCAGAATTGGTTGATCATTTTTGGTGGCTTTGATTGTCCGGAACTGTAGTACTTTGTTCACTTGACATCATATCTATGAATTAATGGTGCGACTCCACGCAGTGTGATCGGTATAAATTTCGCATCTCAAATAATTACATGCGGAACTCATGGTCTTGTATCTTATTTTCTTCCGAGTCGAGACCTCGAGAAAAGTTGAAAGAAGGATTATTTACAGCACGAACTAGCCCTCTGCTTTGTACGAACTTGGGTCATCGATGATTTTAGCGTCATTGAAACCTGTGCCTTGGTCATGAGGGACGATTGGGGAGTAAAATGCCCTACATTTCTGTTTCAAATTGAACGTAGTCCATGGATACATTGATAAAGGTACATCTAATACAGCGTATTTATAGTCTTTGTGTAACGACGAGAACGGGCTCTATTACTCAAATCATTTCCATCGCAAAACCTGCATCGGGCTCATCGTAGTCTGAAGATGGAAGATCGTTAAGCTCTTCATCTGCTGTTGACGCAACATTGTCTTCGTCATCCGACGACTCTATTATTTCACTGTTGAAATTTTTTACAGTAGGTTGCTTCAAATTGTGCCACTCAATCACTCGAGGATGAGCTTCGACTCTATTAACATGTTTTTCAATCATAATCATTGAAAGCTGGGGAGACAAAAAGACTGACTTTGACGCGTCAAAATTGAGGATTTGAAGCTGATCCATCCGAGTTGCTCGAGAGAGAGCGACATAAGCTGGAAGCAACTAAGGGTTATCTTGTCCGACGGATAGAATAAAATAGCCTTTACCTTGACCTTTTTCAAACGTTCGCTCGAGATCCACCTTGACTCGTTCCAGAGTTTGTCCTTGAGATTTATGTACGCTAAGTGCCCAAGCCAGAATAAGGGGAACCTATGGGTTGTTGTCACAATTTCATCAGTTCGACAACATTGGCAAGGGCGGTCTTACCTGATCACGTCGAGCTTCCACGTCCCCGTTTGCATTATTCATTGTGAATTCTTGAGGGATCATCACAACCTCACGGCCGTTAGTGAACTTGACAACCGGCCAAAGCAAGTCCCTCCGAGGAATCTTTTCCTCGTCTTCTTCGTCTTCTGAAATCCCCGCTAGCCGGACGTTGTGTCTAAGTGCCTCTCGTGCCGTGATGAAGCCCTTGACCTGGCCAACGGAGCCATTTACCAATTCACCTTGTACAAGGTTCTTGACAATAGTAAGTTGAATGAATGTAGACAGCACAGAAGAATAACCTTACTTTTACAAGCATAACTTGAGCGCCAACCTAATGTTCCACAGACGTCAATGCTAAGGATTTGTTACTGCCACACCCTCACAAACCTTTACATGTATTCGAAGCGGAACAACAAGCTGTTCAAGGAGGTGGGCCATACGGCCCAAAGTGATGATTTTGCCGTCAGTGTCTATGCCACGAGTGTCAACGGCATCGTAAAATCGTCCGTGGGTTTTAAGTCGAGAAAGGCGAAAATTATTTGCGAAGTTGACCTCTCTTCTTGTAGGAAACCTAGACCAAGCTGAAGCTAATGAGTGTGTTCCCTTTAGATTAAAATAACATACAATTCTGTCGGTTCAATGCCATCTGTATACTCAACTTTCCTGGATAGCTCTGAGAACGCCCGAGAGGTTCTATCGTCAACTTCACCAAATCGCATGGCATTAAGCATGTCAGCAAAATCTACACGCAACCTTAGAATGTTTTTCATTGAAGTTAGAAACTGATCTTCGCACCTTGATCTTTCTGACGAAAAACGCGAGACAACATCACAGGTGGTCCTACGCAAGCATTCCAAGTTGCCGCATCGAAAGCAAAAATGGGGTCAATCTGCTTTCCATGTTTGTCGCGTTTGGATACTGGAGGGAGCTGGTAGAAATCACCTGACAGGATGAGCTATTCCATCATATAAATAAAAATGCTTGAGGTAGCTGTAATGACGAACTTGAATACCACCGAAAGGGTGTTCACTATATCGCAGAGCTTTCGCTATTGTTTCCTTAAAGAATATTTCAGGATGTCACAGGCCAGCGAAGGAATTAAAGCCTACAAGCTTGTCGAACAATGACCCATCGATCATAGAAACTGTTATGAAAGGTAAGCAAAGTGGACCAAATGAAGGGACGAATTACACTAGCAAGCACCTTCATCGATGATAAGAGTCCTGACCTTTTGCCAACGTTTACGAACTTGTCGAAACTCCTTGTTGCCGAAAAACTTTCCAATATATCGCTCAGCAGGCTCGTCGCCCAGTCCTATTCCCGCCCAGGAATGAAGTGTACGGCCTCCGATGTTGAGGGAAGCAACTCCCGTAGACGCTGTGACACCCAGTAACTCAGGAGAGTCTGATCTTTCCAAGGCATTAATGATCGCACGCAGAAGGACTGACTTCCCTGTGCCTATTGCAACGTTTACAGCTTAGGCCACTTAGTCAGAGAATTAGAACGAACCAGCCGACCCGGTAAAGAAAACGCTATGGCCACTTTTGACTCGGTTAAGGACCCGCTGTTGATCAGGAGACAGTTTCATGGCTGAATTTGGCGCAGAGGTTTCGGCCTTTGCTTCGACGGGGCTTGAAGACATAGGCGAAGGTGTTTGTGATAGAGGTACCTCGTTTAAAATAGGTTCCCCACCAGCTTCGATAGTGTTTGTACTGGGTAAAGCGTTCGACGAGAAGTCTTGTTGAAGAGAGGTGGATGGGCATGCAGCAGGTGACTCTTGTACTTGAGTAATTAGATGCGCACCGCACAGATTCAATTGACCTGGAGGCTATCCCATCAGTTATTGGGGTCTCATCTGACATTGGGACGTACCGCGAATAGTTAATTGGCCTTGCCGTCTCATCAGTAGCCGTTAGAGCCTCGCGTCAAATCACGACTTACCTACTAGCCATTCTAATGCTAGATCATACCATTGAAAGCTCTTGAATACGGAGGGGAATTTATGAGTCTTCAACACAGTAAGTAACTTGCTTAGTTGCAAACATGCATACTATACACCTGTGCTTTACACTAGTGATGACGATGAATGTTATTAGAAGGCATAGTGATCGAGGGAAGTGGAAAAAGTACCTCTGGCCATGTCTCATATATAGCTGGACCTCCCCTACCAACGGCGACCGCGTAGTATATTCTGGAGGCTTTTGGCATACGAAACTTCCAGGGCAAAGGTTTAAACGTTTAAAAGGTGTGTGCTCTCACTCAACGGCACACACTGCGAGCAAGACGCGCCCACGTGATTACACGGTCACCTGCTTGGGCCTACAATTGTGTACGAGCCCACGCACAACTGAATATTGTACAGATAATCTGCAATATGTAGTAACCCGGAATATACAATTTGAAAATTACACTAATAACCCTTGGAAAGTACCTCAATTAGGTGGATTATCTGGGTGTATATGAGGTGGTATCGAAGGAGCCTCTGTGTCAAGTGATACTGATTGGTTAGGTAACGTCGGCGGTTGAAGGCTGGGGGTTTCATCATCCGGTGAAGGAGGCACGTCTGTTTCGTAAAAGCTCGATGCACTCGGGGAGTGTGGAGGCGAGTTATTGGGAGATTGATGGCTGTGGCGTGAGGATAAGGGGGGAAGTGGGAGCTCTAAACGTCCTCTAGTTGGTGTCTGAGGATTAGTACGAGAGGACGGATGGATGCTACTCGCCGGCCGTGCAGGCAAGCGAGGCATGAAATCTTGGGGTGAAGATGTTGGCATTGTTGAAGAATTATTACTCGGGGTGGAGGGAGGGACACTCGCGACTTTCGTGTTTTTCGACCCGTAGGTGAATGCTGGCACTGGCTCTCCTGCAGGTGTGGGTGGAAGGGGTGGCGAATGGTGACTAGGATGCTCTTCATAAAGGACGTGTGCATAGATGATCAAATCCTCCATGACCGAATCCTAGTATTCATGATTTAGATAACTCTCCCTGTATATGTATATTTGGGCACGTACCTTCCACGACTGCACACTCAACAAGTCGCCTCCTTTCGGCATCTCATCCTCTCCAAATATCACACTCCCAAACACAATTGCAAGATTTTTTGGATCCATCTTATTTTTCTCGCTAAGAGTAGCAACGCGAGCAAGATGCTCCAATATAGCCTTCAGCGTTGCCTGATGTACCAGTGGTAGCCGTCGTATCTTCGAACGGATTAGCATAAAGTTGCTGGAGATGTGATCGGCTAAAAAAATTCAAAGTCGGCACGATAAAGATACAGTGAACAAGGACAAACTAACATCGCTCTTCAGTGTGGTGAATCCTTTCCTGTAGAGGAAATCTGAACACTGGTTCCGGAAGCTCTCTTAGATATAGCTATGTGGATTGGAGCAATTTAGATGCGAAGAGCGGACTAGCGCGCATATGCGCACCTTGAGTAGAGACGAGACAGCGTAAATGTCATCTTTATGCGAGAATTCAAATCGCTCCTCATCTTTCTCCATGTTGTGTTGCAGCTGTGGACGATGAGCCCCAAGTCATGATGATGTACACATTGTTCAAAACTTACTGATTGAACAACAGCATGGCGGCCAGAGACCTGGAAGCAAAAGATTAGCTGACATCAAGGCAACTTCTATGGCACGCTCACCCTGTAGATACCCTCCGATTCGAGACCCCGTCGATCGATTTCCCGTATACAGATCCGTACAATCTTAGGAACTTCTCCATCCTGCAACCCTTTTGCAGTCGCGTAATCCAACAAACTAAAGCCAAAAATCAGATCATTACAGAGGCCAACGTGACCATGGTGGTATAATATGCGCTCGGGTATCGCAGAAGCCAGTGTACGGGGTATATAAACCTTCAACTTGCCAACATCTCTCTCAGGAGAAATGGTAGTCACAATTGACCTTGCATGTGTAGAAAGCTGTGACTGAGTCATAAAGGTTGCGCTATTAAAACATCAACCAATCTGGTCTCAAGTATCTCAGGAGGGAATTACATACGTCATATTGTCGGTATATCTTTCGAGGGCCTTCTTCATTGTCAACGATAATTCCTCGACAAACATTTCCAGACTCTGGGCATGATGTTTAAGGTACTTGGTAGAATATGCTCAAAAATTCACAAAACACACCTTAAACCCTCCTTCCAGAATTTTCGTTCGTCGAAGCCTTAAAGTCTCCAACCAGTGGATACCCTTGCGGTATTCTCGATCTACACTCTCATTATAAGCGAGCTTGACGTTTTTATGAAGAGAAAACGCACCTGCTTCATCAGCCTCACGCTTCGTTCGCACTGTTCGTAGTGCCTGGTTCTCTCTACTACCACCCAATGTTTCTTTAACGCCCCCCTTGTCAAGAAATCCACCAATAAGTTGGTTTAACTGCTTCTTCCCTAATTCCCCAATGCACGTCAGACGAGACAACGCGAGTAAAACATTACGCACCCTGGTGAGCAAAGTCCGAAAATGGCGTAGACGAAGACGGAGAGCGGTTACGCGGAGGAGGGCCGCTGCCTGACGGTCGGCGATCTAAGGCTCGCAATGGTTGAGGTCCAGTAACTGCAGGCCTTGTAGGAATTGAGGGGTTCGATCTCGAGTTACTTAGGTGGTGATACTGCTCTGAGCCTGAACCAAGAGCGGGAGATGGCATTTGTGGAGTTGGAGAGACGGTCGCTGCTCGCTTTTGTTCCTAAATGGTGTGCTAAACAATATTAGAACTTGTAAGGCATAGATATGCACACCTCGACTTCCGCAAACTTCTTTCCATATTTTGACTTCAACTTTGGGAGTATGTTGTCCGAATACTCGTTGTATGCAAGACTTGATTCCTTGAGGTCCTCTTTGATTCGCTTCCGGGTACGATCTTGGGTTTCCTGGATAAATAATCGCATCATAGATTGTTACTAACGAGATGGAAGCATACTTTCAAAGTCGTTAATGGACTGATTACATCGGTAGTGAGAGTTGCACAAAAAGCTTCTCTCGCTTGTGCCTCTGAAGGAAAGGAAGTTTAGATAGTTGTCATAGCTCATAGGACACCGGTATCAAACCTCGTTCTACACCATCCCTAACCTCATTCCACGCACTTCTTGTTGTGCTGAGCTCCCCCTGGTTATCCAAATAGGTGTCGAAAGATTTAATCTTGCGGTGCAGCTTGAGAAGCGATTCGATGCTAGGACGAGTGAGTATGCAAATATGACGAAATCTAATCAAGATTCCCACTATGTCTCTTCAATTCGCTTCCTGATGAGAAAGTACACTGTTATTAGCACGCGACTTTGCACCATATCATACAAGAACGCACCGTTCTTGGAAGAAGCTAAGGTATGATTCGGAAAGGATACGAAGGTGAGCATCGAAGAGTGGTATGGGTCCCTGGAGGGGGTTAGAGGGGTCCGATGTCGATGGCCGCGACGCCGCCACAGAGTCCATGCTGGTCATGGCGAACGAGTGGTGTTCATGTACTATACTAATGCAGAATATATGTGACAGGACCCCGACCACCATGCATTCACGTGATATAATAGAGCACTGTGTAAGCAGGTGTCCTCAGCATGCACATGAAGACCGTACAGCCAAAAGGCGAGACAACTGAATAGATACCTATTCAGCTGGTGCATGCTATATATGTGACAGTATGAGATCTGTCGTAAGCCGGTCCAGGCTTACACACTGGTTCGTCGCCACAACGGATGGGCAGACGCGCTACTTGTAGTCTGTCTCCCCCTTTAGGAAGCTCCGCGCAATCCTGACAGCATACGCCCCGCTGTTTGTCATCGTGTTTTCTAAACCAAAAGCGGGACGAATACAAGCATACTGTGTTTTATAACTCGCTAGGAAAATGCTGAATATATTTCGAAATCTGGAAGGCAATACTCCTTGTCTAGGGTTCTATTATGACATGCAGGATAATTATAAAAGGGGTCTTCTTGACGTGCACTTATTTATTTCCGCTATGTCTTTGCAGATGAAAGTTTCTCCTCTATGTCATTGTCGGGTAGTTTTAAGTAGAAGGCCATGTTAAGCTGTCGTCGCCTGCATCTGGGATTCAATTTCAACCACAGTGTCATGAACTCCTGCTATCGAAAAGGGCCCATGAATGAGGAAAGTGACAGTCATCGGATACATAGCCTGCGAAAGGGTGAGCTCTAAATGATCTATGAACACTAGGGAGGATATCTTACCGATAACATCACATAGTTTGAGCTAAATAAATAGATCGCTACCTCATTTTGGGGTGTTACTTTGCTGGTGAGAATGAATTCGGTGGTCTTTCAAGTTCATCAACGTATGTTGAAGATTGAAGAGTAGATCACATGCCTGGAGAAGGCAAAAAGCAAATCCTGTATCGACCAGTACTGCTAAAACTCTCCAAGCCCCAAACTTAGCTCGATGCTTTCTGATTAATTTTGAATGCTGCCTAGACGAGGTTTAGCGGAGAAAGAAATGCAACGAGGCACGGACCAAAGTATGTAACTTATGAACGTGGTCGCGAGAAAATTTGTTGCGAAACTTATACACAATGTCGCGAATGATATGTTATCGGCGATTACACTGAAGGATGTTCCATTGGGCCCCAATTGTATACCGAGGCAAGTGAACGTCGTTACTGCAGGGGCGTGTTACAACAAAGAAGAGGTCAAATAAAGATTAAGATTAGGTTCATACCAGCCAGAGCGGACCAGAGTAAAAGCAAAATATACAACGCCCAGCGTCTTCTTGCGAAGATAACCCATGCTCTCCAGATAATAAGTGCGTCATTTAGAAGGGGCTAGGAGTACGAGAAGTTCTCAAATATTAAGTCGAAAGTTTGCCTTTACTCACCGGTAGCAGGTCAAACCACTTTACAGCGATATTCCAACGTGCAAGCTGAATATTGACCAAGTGAGCTTTGTCAGAAAGCGGAAGTCTGGCATTTTCAATCATGAGGGAAGAAACCAGAACATTGACCGCATTCGACACGATCACGGAGCCTGTTGCCGCGCAAAATGCAAAAAAGAGGACACAGAAAGTTGGTTTCGTTATGTATGAAGTCAAGCCTCGCCTAAGAGATTGAAAACAGTTTAAAAGCAAGGCTCAGGCTCTTGCCAGCTGCCATGGCTTACTTTACAAGACTCCTGACGGTCATCACGGTGATGGGTAAGAAGAATCCTGCGAGAAGTTAGCGTTAAGAGAAGAAACCCTAGAAAGAATCCACCAACCATAGAGAACGCAAGGTCCTATGGACTCTTGCCAATTTCCATAGAGAACAATACCAAGGCGCTGCAGCAGTTGTCGTTCTTCAGGTGTCATCGTGAAAGTAGAAGAACACTGGCAAATTTAAAGCCTAATCCGAGTACGCCTGGCAAAGTTTCATAATCCAGATGGACGGTCCGGTGTTTCCAATCTGTCGCCGCAAGATACGGTGCTGCACGCAGCGGAGCAGATAGATATAACTCACTGGACGACTTAATTCCAACATAGACAAAGATCGCTTGCCATTCGACTTTCGAAATTCAGGGACTCTCCTATGGAGGATCTCAACTGAGAGGATTGAACAATCTGGATGATCTTCATTGACAACAGAGACTCAGAGAACAAAAATGTTCACACCTATCTTACCCTAAACTTACAAGCTTTGTCAGCAAAGGAAGTTGCGAGTCAGGGGGAAGGGTCGACTCACGGGGCAGCAACTCAACGGGCTCATTTCCCCGCGAGGAAGCTGCCAAGGAGTGCGAATAATAGTTTGTTCTCTGTGAGTCAACTAAACTTAATGGGCAAGTAAGGGTTGCTATTGCTGTTTTCGCTTCCACTTTCAAGTTGACGGACGATCATGAGCTCTGCGCAACTTGTCACAATAACTAAGAATGCCCTTCAACTTGGATGCACACAGAGAAAATCTTTGCAGTTTTCTTGATCATGTCAACTGAGACTTTATCGCGATAAGTATCAGGTAGAATCTCATTATCTCTCAACATACGAAATGATGCAGCTCAAGCGTCGATGTGCTAAACCATGAGGAGTAATATCAGGAGGTGCCGGAGCTAGAAATAAAGCGCCAAGACCCTGGAAGGATATTTAGCCATGATGCATGCAACATCCGTATATATTTGGTGTAGCCATGAATAGACGTTGCAACAGGGCTATCCGTATGCTTTGTGGTACATAACGAGAGTGTGGCGAGTGTTGAAAAAGCTTAAGGTAAGTAAGGGAGACAGTTGAAACCGCATGGCAAAGTGATATGATCACAAAAGTTCTTGTGGAAGTAGTTTTAGTGTCCCTGATAACCACGTGCAACCCGCCTTGCGGGACCGTCGACCGCGCGTCGCGTGAATCACAGAGAGAAGTTTGGAACCGGTAGACTTAAAATTCTTTTGGCAAGTCTTTGTGGTATTCCCCGCTCCGATTCGTTTGCTCTAGCCGACGCTCCTGGCGCGATGTATCGTCCCTCCAGCTTGAGCTGGAATCCAGAGATTGCGATACACCAGCAAACTCCTTTCTTGGTCCCTTCTATACCAGACCGATATGCTGAGTAAGTCATTTACATTTAACGTCCATCGCATTTCAAAATTCATTCCTTTTCCCTTATCAGGCTCTTTGCGGACACTCTTGTGCTACCTGGTCTGGTCGCTGCATCGTCTGCATTAGTCATTGTTATCCAGCTATTCTTGAATTCAAATATTTTCAAAACTCGTCTCTATTCAGACCCAACAATTACTGGAGAAGAAGAGGAATCAGCACCCCAACTTAACGGCATCCGTGGACATATCTCTCGACATGGAGGAAATACTATTTTCGCATACAGAGTGGCGCGTTTGCTTGGGTCGTTGGCACTGGTTGGCCTTTCTCTCTATGGGCTTGCCAGCAACAGACATGGTCGTATCTTGCAAAAACAAGAGTTTTTGGAATTCTCGATATTCATATCCTATGTGAGTTTGGGTACCATTTCCTCTGGTGACACGGTTTTATGATTCTTGTTAGCTCTACATTTCTATTCTGGCTCTGGTGAATGTTTTTGGTTCACCAAAATGGGCCAATGTCGCGTCGATACATATCAATATTTTGCTGCTCTCGACTTTCGGAGTCTATTTCTATCGAGACATCTTCCCTCTGGCGACATATACACTCTCGCCTCTTGACGCATCAGAAGGAGCCATTCTTTGGGCAAAAATTTGCCTTTTGGTCGTGATAAGTGTTGCCATTCCCCTTCTTGTACCACGACAGTATATTCCTGTAGACCCCAAGGTGCGTTTTTTTTCTGTTGTTGGTGTCCTTTATCTAATATCAGCGAAGAATCCTATGGAGATCCCAAACCCAGAGCAAACGGCATCGCTCTTGTCATTGGTAGTATATTCATTTTTGGACCCCATCGTCTTTTTGGCATACAAAATACCACATCTGTCGCATGATCAACTCCCTCCTCTGGCCGACTATGACTACGCAAAGCAGCTGAGAGCGAGGAGTTTCCCTGTTAGTTTCTTATCATCCCAGGTTGTCCGTTATATTAACATCATATTTACAGCATATCGATCCTTTCGCCGGTGGTAAGAAACAGCACCTATTCTGGGGACTCATGCGAACATTCCGTCGGGAATATACAATGCTGGCGCTTATGTGCGTGATATCGGCTGCCGCTGGTTTTGTTGCTCCCATCGGTATCAAGGAGTTGCTCCGGTAAGTTGACGCCGTATGCTCAGCACCTAATATTCATAAATTTCATTATAGGTACGTCGAAACCGGAGGAGAGAATGCTATCATGCGTCCCTGGTTTTGGATTGTCTGGCTATTTGTAGGTCCTATGATAGGATCTATCGCCTGGCAATGGTACATCTTCATTGCTGTGAGCCAAGGAACCCTCTTTTGTATATCCTGTATCCTCGTGGATTAATCGTGCGCCTGTAGACAGGAACTCTTGTACGGGCTGAGGGTATTATCACCCAGTTGATCTTTGAACACTCGCTTCGCATTCGCGTCAAGGCTGAAACTGAACCAAGTTCACCTAGCGCGTCTCCGGGCCCGTCAACTCCCTTGATATCAGACAATGAATCCATAGCCAGCTCCTCGCCGGGTGATGCAGTGGCTGGAATCACCAACGGTGCTCAACACCAAGGTGAGCTGGGCAGTTCGACAGAAGTAACTTCCACGCCTTCACAGGACGAAACACTACGTGCAAGCTCTTCTAGTATCAAATCCACTGGCTCGAAAAAGGGTAAAGAATCAAGTTCAATTAAAGAGTCTCAATCGGACGGAAATTCCGATGCAGTAAATCTTGTTGGAAAAATCAACAACCTCGTCACTACAGATTTGGGCAACATCACAGAATCCCGAGATTTCCTGTTAGCCTTGATCTACATTCCGCTGCAGGTCATAATGTGCATCGTGTTCTTGTATCTCGTTCTGGGATGGAGGTATAACTATTATTACGATCGAGCCCTCCACTTGCTTATCAAGTTTTTAGCGCATTTGTGGGTTTGGCATCTATTCTCTTGCTCTTCCCGATTCCAGGATATGTTGCGAAGCGTATTTCCGATGTTCAAACGAGTAGGTTAAAAGCTACGGATGCCCGTGTACAGACTGTCACCGAGAGTAAGTCATCAAGCTCTAAGCCATACCTCCAAACTTACAAATCTGTAGCCATGAATGTTTTGCGCATGGTCAAGCTTTTCGGATGGGAGAAGAAAATAGAGGAGAAGATTGCTGAACAACGAGACAAGGAGTTGGTGTGGATTTGGAAACGCCAAATTCTCGACATGATTAATGGCAATTTGAAGTATGTTATCTGTCTTCGACGATCAGTAAAAGTTCAACTTGGCTCGTAGCTTCCTAATTCCAGTCGCAACAATGCTTGCAACTTATTCCACCTAGTACGTCGCTTGACTCCATTTTTTGCACCCTTACTAATGAACCACAGTGTTAGTAATTTTGCAGATGAACACCGCCTTAATCTGACAACCGCGTAGACAGTCATCATGAAGGAAGAACTTAGTGCTTCGAAGGTCTTCAGTTCCATGGCGGTCTTTGACCTGCTCCGTGATCAGCTTCACATGGTTTTCTATGCGATCACCCAAGTTATCACTGGAAAGGTATCCATCGATCGAGTGGATGACTTCCTGAAGAATGTTCGTTGCAATCTTCTCTTCCTCTCTGAATATTATACTGAGACATCAATAGACTGAGCTTTTGGATGAGTTCCACAAGGAGGACTTAATTATCTTGCCTCCAGAGAACTCTGATAACGATGAGGAGATTGGTTTCCGCGATGCTGTTTTTGTATGGTCGAATGATTCAGAGGGCAGTTTGACGCCTTCCAAACGCAAATTCTCTCTGAGAATTGAGGATGAACTACTGTTCAAACGAGGACAAATTAATCTCATCATTGGCCCAACGGGTTCAGGGAAAACGTCGCTTCTCATGGCCCTTCTAGGTGGGTTAACATTTCATACCTGGTATATTCTTTTAACTCTCTATGCGCAGGGGAAATGCACTTTGTGCGTTCATACCCCCAGTCCTGGTTTAATCTTCCTCGTGACCAAGGCGTGGCGTACGCAGCCCAGGAGTCCTGGGTTCAGAATGAAACCATCAAGGCGCGCCAACAGTCTACCATCTTCATTATAGCTAGTTTTTGACATCGCTCTAGGACAATATTCTTTTTGGGGCTCCTTACGATGAAGTGCGCTACAAGAAAGTGCTTCATCAGTGCGCGCTTGAACGTGATCTCACACTTTTCGAAGCTGGCGACCAAACGGAGGTGGGCGAGAAAGGCCTTACTCTCAGCGGCGGACAAAAAGCTCGTATAACCCTTGCTCGTGCTGTTTATTCCCGAGCGGAAATCATCCTTCTAGATGATGTTTTAGCGGCTTTGGAGTGAGTATTCGTTCTAGATGAAGCTGCATCTCGATTGTTGACTAGGGATTAGCGTTCATACCGCGAAATGGATAGTAGAGAAGTGTTTTTCCGGAGACCTTATTCAGGGTAGAACCGTGCTTCTGGTGGTATGTATACATGACCTTCAGTTCTTCATTGATGTCGACTGAATTAACTGATGCACAGACACACAACGTCGCCATGGCTCGTCCAATCGCAAGCTACGTAGTTTCGATGGCCATTGATGGCACGGTTCACGCAAGAGGGTCCCCTTCAGAAGTCCTCTCTAATGACACGATATTCGCTGAAGAACTCGCTGAAGATGAAGCCGCGATTGCCAAGGTCGAAAGCGAAGTTGATTCAGCTCGTCCCGCGGATGAACCCAAGTCAGATGGAAAGCTGATCGTTGCAGAGGAGATAGCAGAAGGACACGTCAGCTGGGCTGCATGTAAGTTTTCTTCGACTCTATAAGGTCCTCTTGAGATTCTGAGAACATCCAGTAAAAATGTACTTCTCCGGCCTCGGTGGCAACAATCCTATCCTGTTCTTTGTGTCCGTTATTGTTGGCCTTATCTTGTGCGATCTCTCCAACGCTGCGCAAACTTGGTACTTGGGTTATTGGGCATCTCAGTACGATAATCATCACACTTCAGAAGTCCCTGTCTTCTAGTAAGCCTTCATGGTTGATGTCCAGTATGGCATACTGATGTAATTTACAGCTATATCGGAGTATACGGTACGCTCATTCGTGTGTACTTGCTAATGTTGCTAATTCACACTTGTGTGATATAGCTCTACTCCTGCTCATCGCCGTAATGCTCTATTGTGCGGCTTATCTAGTCTATATTTATGGCGTCATTCGAGCGTCGAGGAGCATCCACTCTCAGCTCCTGTCGTCTATCTTGGGCACGACACTGAGGTCACTATCTCGAAGCTACACAGCATAGATCTAACTAACTTTGGTTGTCTAGATGGCTCGATGTAACACCTACCTCCCGCGTAATCGCAAGGTGTACTCAGGACATTAGGGCAGGTATGGCTACCGTCTGATATGTCTGTCTTGTTTCCGCTAATAGCATCTCAGTGGATGGGAATATTTCCACGGGACTGTGGTGGCTGTCTGAAATGACGTTCTCGATGCTGGTTAAATTTGCCGCTGTCGTTCTATTTACCCCAGCATTTTTGCTGCCTGGTGTTCTTGTTGCAATATTGGGAGGCTGGACTGGACAAATCTATATTGCAGCCCAACTTTCAGTCAAACGTGAAATGTCTAATGCGAAGGCACCTGTCCTTGGCCAGTAAGTATTCCGTTGATTCGAAAAGCGTTGGCTGACCTTGCGACAGTTTTGGTGCTGCCATTGCTGGCCTGAGTACGTTGTATTTTTGATATACCCTCTATCCAGGTCTAATGTGTTTGATAGCCTCTATCCGTGCTTACGGCGCTCAGAAAACGTTCCAGGAAGAGTCACTCAACCGTATAAACTGCTATACAAGAGCCGGGCGGACGTTCTACAATTTGAACCGTTGGATCTGTGTCCGGATTGATGCCATGGGCGGGTTATTCGCTGCCTCACTTGCAGCCTATCTCCTTTATTTCCAGAATCAGAAAGCTTCGAATACTGGTTTCTCTATCAATATGGCAGGTATGTAACCTCATAAGTAAACTCAGGGCCTCTACTCACCTTCGGGTTCCAGTTGGCTTCAGTGGCATGATTCTTTGGTGGGTCAGAGTGTTCAATGACTTTGAAGTGCAAGGTATGTCTTTGATTGTTTGGAGTATTCGTTCATGGCTCACTCGCGACTCTACAGGCAATAGGTATGGCTTGATCGAATGACCAAGTCCCACAATCTAACATGACAGTAGCTTGGAACGCATCCAGGCTTACGTCGCAATTGAACAGGAACCAAAGGCAACTCAACAAGGCAATCCACCTGCCCATTGGCCATCTAGCGGTGAAATTCGGGTTGAGAATCTGTCAGCGAAATATGCGCCCGATGGGCCCACCGTACTTCACAACCTTTCTTTCCATATCAAGTCTGGAGAGCGCGTCGGTGTCGGTGAGACTATGCCAGTCTATATTTCGAGGGTACGTTGACTGATGCTCCATTCTTCACAGTTGGAAGAACAGGCTCAGGCAAAGTATGTCAAAAGATTCTCAAGTCTACTAGCTATTGATCAAACATCATTGACAGAGCTCTCTGACTCTTTCACTTCTACGGTGCATTTTCACCGAGGGCAATGTCTATTATGATGGGCGGAATACAAATGATATCAACCTGGATGCCCTCAGATCGAATATTACCATTATCCCTCAGATTGTTAGTTCTTTGACATCTTTCACCGCAGCCAGCTTATACGCTCTTTGTAGCCGGAGTTATTGAGCGGTACTTTAAGGCAGAATCTTGATCCTTTCGACCAGTACGACGACGCCACCTTGAACGATGCTTTACGGGCTGCTGGATTATTTGCTCTGCAAAGCGAAATGGATGAAGGACGGATCACTCTGGACAGTGCCATCGCAAGTGGAGGTGGCAATCTCTCAGTCGGTCAACGTCAGATTCTGGCTTTAGCAAGAGCTATTGTCCGTGGCAGCAAACTACTGATCCTTGATGAAGGTGACTAGTTTATCATGTAATGTTTCCGCATTTTCTGACGAAGTAATGCCGTGTAGCAACCTCTGCGATTGGTGGGTTGACTTCAGTTGTTTTTCTTGTGCCCTGCTCATATGGTTTGTAGACTATAAAACGGATTCGATCATTCAAACTTCTTTGCGCAAAGAATTGCGCGGAGACGTCACACTCATTACAATTGCACACCGCCTGCAAACTATCATGGACGCTGACAAAATTGTAAGTTACGAATCCTTTTGCCTCTGACCTCACTGATTCTCCTCACAGATGGTGTTGGATGCTGGCCGAATTGTATGTGTACCATTCCGAGTGGAGAAGTCATACTGACATTCCGCAGGTCGAGTTCGATAACCCACATGAACTGCTGAAGATTGATAATGGGAAGCTTAGAGCCCTTGTCGACGAATCTGGAGATAAGGACGAATTGTACGCAATGGCGGAAGGAAAAGGAAGGATTTAATCACACGTACACCTAGTACTGTGATGGAAAGCGATGTGGAAATGGGACTCGATGTGAAAATTGAAAATAAAATTGGATCCACTGCCTCTGTCA
>JABAJV010000274.1:0-16025 GCA_018854895.1 Tricholoma furcatifolium
CCCCAAGGCGAGGCTGGATATCAGGTCCTCTATTCACTTGCCAGATCTTCGTAAGATCAGTATCGAAGGTCGAGCACCTCCTTCCTTACTCCCTGAGCGCATCTGGCAAAACCTCACCTCTCTATTCATCGTCCCAACGCCAAATGTCCAGCCTGAACCAATCGAACTCCAGCGCATTCTCCAGTTGTGCTGCAGGAACCTAGAGGAATTGTCAATTTTCGGACTCGCCTCTAACGCCGGAGAAATTCAGACCTTCCCCCTTGCTGCTGGCAGCAGCAGCTGTGGACAACTTCACTTTCCCGTTTTGCGTACTCTAGGTGTTTCCATTTATGCTGGGCATTCCCGAACCTGGAAATTGGATGCAGCCCTCATCGACGCTCCTGACTTACGAGAGCTCGAAATGCATGCCTCGCACTCCGATCTTCTAGATGCGGTCAAGGCATTCAAGGCATCACTTTTACACGTGGACTTCTTGAATTATTTCGATAGAGATAAAAAGATAGCCCTTGAATTACGCCACGAACTTTCAACGCTTTGTCCAACTGCAAATTTTGTCGATGGAAAAAGAGATTGAACTTGGTGGTTGCGAATGGCTGTAACCGTCGTGAACGGTTACAAAGTCAGCCACCAATGGCTTTACTACCTGCTGCCGAGTTCATTGATCAGGCGTCACAGATACACACTCATGGGCTGGGGGGGATTCACGTCGGGGAGGATACTAGCGGATATGGCGGTCGCAGTGGTTCGTACTTATATCAAGATTGCCATTTTTCTGGATACCTGGAGTATGCCCATGAATACAATGTCATTCCTTACATTCGCTCATAAGCAGGTCATAAACCTTGGACCAGGATTACACGCGAGTCAATCGAATGACTCCAACCATGCACACAAAGAGCAGTAACACAACCACAACGATCATCACAACAAGACACGTCGTCCCGCTGCTCTTCCCTCTATGATCCCTCAACCGTATCCGTTCCTTGCCCATCACGTCAAGGTTGCCTTCCAGCTTCACCATCGTCTCATCCACGACGCTCTGATCGCGCGCCAGCGTCTCAGAAAAGTGAGTCGTGTTCCGTTTTAGCTGCGCCGCCATCGTGGCGAGCTGGTCAGACAGCTCTTGTTGGAGGGCGTTGGAGTTTTGGAGAAAACGGGGCACCGCGCCCGTCGCGGTTGCAGTAGCGGTAGAAGTTGCGGTCGTAGATGATGATGGAGCGAGGGTGCTAGGCATTAGAGTCATTGGAGTGGGATATGCGAAACTTATGGAGGACGGGAAGGCAGGCGTGTCCGCAGGTAGCAGCAAGTCGTCTGCCTGTGCCTGCGTTTCCGTCGCTGGTTCTTCGCGTCGTTGCTCTGGTTGTGATGGTAGCGAAGGGAGATCAAGTGTTAACGATGAAAGTGAAGGCGGCTGCGGGATGGTTGGAAGTAGTGGAGCAGGTCGTATCCGCTGTGGCTGTTATTGTACGCCATAAGATTCAAAGAAATGTAATAAAACGTGAAAGGAAAACTAACTTCTTGCATACCGCTCAAAACAACGTCCATCTCGTCCAACTTTGTCCGCACAACAACCATCCTACTCACCACATCTGGATCCTCTCCGTACAGTTCGACTCTCTTAATCAACCCCCGAGCATATTTCACTTTCTGTAGGCGTAGCATAAATTATCTGTATCAGTAAAGGCTATGATGAAACAACGACGCTACACTCCAAGGTTACCTGCAACGTCCCCTGAACCTTGATCCATTCTTGCGGTGTGATATCTTTGGGACTAAGATTCTGGTGTCCAGCCACCGTCTTTTCCAGACACCGCATAAGACGCACTAGGTTTATTTCATCGTGTAGGGGGTCGGGTGAAGAACCGGTCATCGTCGCCGTCGTAATCGTGGTCGTGGTTGTGATCGTATAGTCGTGTTAATTACCTTTATTTTGTTTAGCGGTGAGTATGTACTATGTACGTATTAATTGATGCGACTTATAACCTCAGTATGACGCTTGTATGTGGTATACTTTTAACTGGCGTTGCGCCGCGTTGGTACAGAATCTTATGATAGCAGCGGGCATCCGAGTCCCACCCCGTGGAGATTTTCCCGATAACCTGAACAAACAGGTTCCTTCTTTCCTTCATCCATCAACTAAATACTCAAAGGTATGTGCCAAATTTTCAAATTCTAAGTTCACGCACTTTGACATCCACACAGGAACTTTCTTATTATTCAAGTTATTTAAGAATGTCTTTGCAAGACAACAACAGTGAAGCGCCGGCTCGACAGTGTTCGGCTCATCTCTGCACCGATGGTTCTTCTGATACCTGGACTCCGGTCGAGAAGGATGTTGACACCAGTGCTCAATGCAACCGTTCCTGTCCTATCGACCGACTCTCAGCAGAACTTCTTTTAGAGATTTTCTTCCAATTGTATACACCCGAACATCCCGACGAGTTGCGCATTTTTGTGCCAGACGATGTCCATCGACTTCCCTGGGTTCTAGGACGTGTTTGTTCCAAGTGGCGATTCCTCTCCAGAGCAGATAGACGTCTATGGGGATCTATTATATTCATCATATCCGGGTCCCGGAAGAGAAAACCCGATGGTATAGCTCGCTTCCTCGAAGTTCTCCCTCTGAGTGTCCTGGTAGAGTTCCGTTGCTATTACTCTAGCGATGTCAAGCGCCGGTTGGCACCGCATCTCAATCGATGTCAACGTCTGGAGATCCATGGGGAGATTGACCTTTATGAGGACCTGTTTAAAAATTTACCTCAGAAAGCGTTCGTGAATATCTGCGAGGTCACTTTCAGGCTTGATGACCAAATGTGGGTGGGCGTCGAAAGCATCCCCGTGTTGGAGGCTTGGGCATCAACGGCAGGTCAATGGGCGATGGCAAATAACCTCCACACCGTCACCTTGGGTTATGACACTCTCAACCCCAAAAGGCCAACCTCCACAGTTTTTCTATCCATTCCCTTGCCTTGGCACCAGATCAAAACCTTCCATACCGCGCTTCACTCGAACACCCATCCCAATGTTCTATGGGCATATCTGCGGAAATGCAGTGGCATCGTTCAACTGAACCTGAGAGTTCTTCCAGGCTACTCGGTTGAAGCGTCACCGATCTCTATTGACTTGCCTGACCTTCGTGAAGTCTCTCTCTGGGGTCCATCCTCTACTATCTTACTCCCCGAACTTTCCTGGCGCAACCTCACCTCCCTAGTACTCTCCTCAACATGGTGCGACGATGCAGGGGAGATCCTACCCGAATCACGCGAAGTACAACGCATCCTCCAGTTGTGCATGCATCTAGAGGAATTATCAATTGAAGCACTCGCAGTTGACAATGGAGAGACCTTTCCAGTCGCTGGCACCAGGCTTCAGTTTCCTTTCTTACGAAGTCTGTCCGTGTCCACAATTGACGGTGACTGGGAATTGAACGCAAGACTCATCTATGCACCTGCCTTGCAAAAGCTCCACTTGACCGGTTCGCCTGCTGATCTCCTCGATGCAGCTAAAACATTCCACACATCGCTTTCCCATGTGGAGTTCTACAATAGGAATGTGGACAAGACGACATCTGAACTGCTTCGTGATATCCTTGCGGCACTGTCTCCAACTACCAGGTTCATTGATCATATGGTGGATAATTACGATTTCTAGATTCTAGTATCGTAATATCACTGTGTTATTGCGTCTTGGGCTACGGTGTCTACCATGAGCGCGGGGCGGGACTCGTGAGGGCAGGTGTCACTTCGTAGAACTCAGCATACATCTTGCTGCGAAGACAGATCTAGACGTTTGACCTTCTCATGGACAGGAAGTAGTAAGCCCTTCATCGCACGCACGTTTCCCGCTCATTCATTCTCGAGCAACTCAACTCAATTCAATGATACTTACTCACTTAGTAGTCAGTCGACCTCCCCGTATTCGTACCCGACGCCCGTTCCCGAGACCATTCTAGAACCTCCACCTGTCGTGCGTCCGCAGATTCCTGATCCACGTCCATCTTCGAGCTCCATCTTCTATTTCCATTGCACTCGTATTCATTCCCGTTCCGGGGTGTTGTCAATTTATGAAGGAAGGCAGTGATAGACAAGACAGACAGATTCATCGAAAGTAAAGAGCTAGAGAGCTGATGGAAAACGCTCTCTGATCTACTGAATGAAATAAGAGCATCCAAAGCTTCGCTTTGCCAGGTGTCGTTCTACAACACAAAGTTTTTCAGTCAGATGACAGATGAACCGCTCCGCGATGTCCTTGCGACGTTTTCACCCACTGCTTGCTCAAGCGCGTCATAATACATTCTCATGGGCTGGAGGGTATCCGCCTCAGGGTAGAAACTAGAGGATATAGCAGGCATGGTTAGTAGTATTAGTTGATTCAACCTACTACCTGAGCATGAGCATGATGACCGTATTGATGATAGGAGACTGGCGGCTTTGTAAGGAGCGGCCCGGCTTTTCCGCAACACGTGTCACGCGTGGACCGCTGCCGGTCCGGGTACCTTCCTTCCGTGTCTGCTTGCGTTTGTTGCAGGCTTATAGACTTGTAACTTTCCAATTACAATCCTAAATACACGAAGTATGTGATTTTCCATATTCCGACTTCACGTACTTTGACATGCACACAGTAATCTTTGTTATTCAAGTTATATAAGGATGTCTTTGCAAGACAGCTACAATGAAGCGGCTCAACCGTGTTCGACTCTAGATCTCTGCACGGATGGTGCTTCTGGATCCTTGACTCCTGTCGAGAAGGGTGTTGACGCTGAACAACGCGATATCCAACCTTCCTGTCCCATCGACACGCTTTCAGCAGAACTTCTCTTAGAGATTTTCTCCCTATCATCCATGCTCGAAAACTGGCCTATTACTTTGCCATATGGTACCTATCTACTCCCCTGGGTTTTAGGACGCGTTTGCTCCAAATGGAGAGCCTTATCTAGAGCAGAAACACATTTATGGGGATCTATTCGAATTACAATAAACCGGAAGGGGTGTCCAGTGACGCCTGAAGAAGTAGCTCGCTTCTTCGAAGTTCTCCCTCCGAGTGTTTTGGTCGCATTTCGTTTCTTTTGCCCTAATGATGTCAAGCGGTATTTGGCCCCTCATCTAAGTCGATGTCACTGCCTTAAGATCTACGGGACGGTCGACCTTTACGAGGAGTTGTTGGGAAACTTGCCTCAGAATGCGTTTGCGAATCTTTGCGAGGTCGCTTTCGGGCTTGAAAGTCCTGGGATGAACGTTGAGAAGCTTGCCGTGTGGGACGCATCTTGGGCATCAACAGCAAGTCAATGGGCGATGGCTGATAACCTGCACACCGTCAGCTTCGCTTGTGATACTCTAGATCCCGAGATCTCCATGGCCTTGCTATCTATTCCGTTACCTTGGCATCAGATCGAAACTTTCCAAACCGTGCTTTTCATGGACAACGATCCCAGTGTTCTATGGGCGTATCTGCGGAAATGCAGGGGCATCTTCCAACTGAACCTGAAAGTTCGTCCCGGCTGCTTGCTGGATGCGTTACCAGGCCCCTCGATTGATTTGCCTGACCTCTGTGAAGTCAATATCTTCGGCCCAACCTCTCCCAACCTACTCCCTGAACATTCCTGGCGCAACCTCACCACCCTAGAGCTATCATGCTCCGACGTTGATGAAGGGGAGATCAGACCCGAGCCACACGAAGTACAACGCATCCTCCAGTTATGCACGTATCTAGAGGTATTGATAATTAAAGCACTTGCATTCGACAATCGGGAGACGTTCCCTGTCATCAAGCTTCAGCTTCCCTTCTTGCTAAGCCTGTCGGTGCTCATCGAGGACGAATGGAGTTTGAATGCATGTCTCATCCATGCACCCGCCTTGGAAGACCTCAACTTGAGGGGCTCGCCCGCTGATCTCCTCGATGCAGCCAAAGCATTCCACAAATCTCTTACCCATGTGTGGTTCTATAATACCAAGGTGGAGGACACGACACCTAAACAGCTCCGTGATATCCTTTCGGTATTTTCGCCAACTACCAAGTTCATTGATAATACACCGGACATGCGTTACCGTTTCTACTAGTTTCTAACATCATATCTACTTTGGAGTCTGTGCTATTGCACGCGTGGAGTTATGGGGTTTACTGTGAGGTCGTGACAATTGGCCGGACGGGACTCAGGGGGGTGGGTGGCATTTGGTAGAATCCAGTGATGTACAGCGATATGAGTGAGTATCGTGCTTCAATCGTATGGACGTATGTACTTCCTTGGTAGCCAGCTTGGAACAATCACTGTGATTCATGATAGGAAGTACGTCGCTCATCGCACGCACGTTCGCCCGCCTTCCTCCCCCCCCTCATTCATTCTCAAGCAACTCAATTCGACAATACTTACTCAGTCTACCTCACCGTATCCGAGACCATTCCAGAACCTCTCGTACGTCGTGCGTCGTGCGTCCGAGTCCGCCGTCCGCAGACTCCCGATCCACACCCACCGAAGTTCCACCTTCCATTCTCAATTGCACTCGATTTTGTTTCCCCGGGCTGCCGTAAATTTATAAGTTGATAGACAAGATAAACAGATTCCTAGACTCCTAGATAGAGAGACGATAATGATAAAGACGTGGTGGATACACTGATATCGGGTATGAGTGCCGTATGTTCCATTCCATTCCAACGGTGTTCAAGTTCCGCGTAAAACGACAAAGTCGATCCGAGATGCATGGGTGATATGATATGATATGATACGATACGTTACAATATGATACAACTAAATGACACCCAGGTGGGTCGAGGGGAGGGGAGGGGAGGGGAGAGGGGAAGATGGAATGTGGATCATTGGGTAGATGCCGTGGGTGGGTGGTGGTACAAGGTAATAATGATACATGTTCATGTACATAGTGTAGGACGTCATATATCATAGATAGTAGGTCGCGGTTCGTAATGGTGGAGTGGGGGTGGGGTTCCGATGGGTCCCGAATAATGAATAGGACAAAAAAAAAGATGAAGCGATGCGGAGCATCGTCCATACATAGCCACGCCCGAAACAATAAAAGAAATAAGAAGATCGCAGAAAGAACCGTGTATGTGTGTATGTGCGTGTATCTGTCAAACGCCCTGAAGCAGCCAAGTAAAGAAGAAAAAAAAAGTGGGTGGGAGAAAAGAAGGCAGGAGAGCAGGGAACAAAAACGCCATCGTCGTCGCCCTCATCATCATCATCGCGGCTTCGATGGGCGGTAGGTAGAACAAAACGAACATGAAATAAAAATACAAAAGAAATTTTAAAAACAAACACAACAACCAATCCTGCCCTGTCCTGCCCTAGTAAGCAGGCGGCTTCACAGGCGCCGAGTCAGCGTGGGCGTCGTCGCGCGCTCACCGTGACCGACGCCGAACAGCCCATCAAAACTCGTCGACCTCGCCTGAGCCTGCTGCCCAAGTCCAGGCCTCTCGATCTCTTCTGCGCTTTGGGTGCGCGGGACCATGACCGTGGCTGTGGCTGTGGAAGTGGAGGTGGAGGGAGTGAGAAACGATGATATAGATTCCGATTCCAAGAGTGGCGGTGGAGATGATGGTGGTGGAACGACGAAAAGCTTCTGCGTCTGCACCTGCACTTGATTACTATAGCCATAGTCCCCATGCCCGTGGCCATGCCTATACAGAGCATTCCGAGAATGCCCATGAGGATGAGGATGAGCATAAGGATGCGTATGCGCGCGCGAATGCGCAGAATACTCAAACGCGTCAACACTGGCGGCCGCCAGGTCTAGCTGTATCGGCGACAGCGAGTGCGATACGGGAGAAGCCAACAACGACGACGGTATAGAAGGCGAGTCGGCGCCTAGAAGCCCAGGTATACCGGTGCTAGTCCCAGTCCCAGTGCCGGTGCCGGTGCTGGGGTCGATACTAGTCCCAGTCCCAGAGCCTGTGAAGAAGCAGAACCTATCGCAGCGCACGAATGCATAAGCACCACCGTTCACCCAACGAGCAAGAAGGAAAAAGAAAAAGCACGAACCTGCTCAAAAACTCGGTATAGTACCCATGCCCACCCCGACCCTTCTTCTCCACGACGCGCCCCTCCTCACCTTCGCCTTCCGTCTCGGTCTCGGTCCCATCGGTGTCCGTGAGCAATATATCGCTCTCTACTGGACTCGGACTTGGACTCGGACTCGTGCTGGGGCTGCTAAGGCTGGGCGTGGACACCTCCGAGATGTCTTCTTCTGTTAGGAGGATGTTGGCATTTGGTGGTAGTGTTGAGGATGGCGTGGTTGGGGTGATGGTGGTGGTGGTGGGTCGAAGCAAGCCCAGGCCATGCGTATGCGCGTGGCTGGTCGCAGGTGTAGGTGTAGGTGTACTCGTACTCGCAGACGCAGTCGCAGTCGCAAAGCTAAAAAGCCTTCCCGGCATCGGCGTCGGCGTATCCTCCCCCTCGCCATCCTCAGGCTCGCCCTCGTCAGACTTATCACCCTCTTCTCCAGACACCGACCCCGACGCAACGCCAACAGGCGACCCAGGCGGCGTCCGTCGAACCAACACCTTCCCGCCCAGCGCCGCCGACATCGACATCGTCGAAGACGAAGACGGCTCAGGCAACCCCTCGATCTGGAAGTACCCACGTCGGTGTCTCCTCTGAATCCCTGCTACTTCACCACACGCACGCCCATCATTGGCATGATACGTAACGGTATCCCCATCCACCGCATCGCGCGGGCTCCCAAGGGCACGTGGCTGCCCAGGCCCAGGCGCGGGCCCAGACGTAGACGTGGACGCAGACGCGGGCGTCGACCACCTCAACTCGGCGCTCGCGCTGACGCGCCCCCACTCCCTTCTCGCGGTGGCCCTGGGCGGCGCGTTTCCGTTCCTGGCCCACGTACCGGGCTGGCTCTGGGCATGGATAGCAGGACCGGGTACTTGATGTGTATGCAACGGGTGCGGCGGGTGCGGGTGGAGGAAAGTACGCGGGGTCCCTGGGCAGGGGTACGATCGGGCCCGCGTATGCGCATGTGCGCGAGTCGGCGTGGGCGCGGGCGACAACGCGCCTGGGGTCCATTGTGTCTGTGTCTGTGATTGGGAACCCGGGCCCCAGCGTTCGCGTTTCGGTGTCGTAGGGAACGTTACGTACGACGACGACCTCGATGACGATGATGATGATGATGAGGGGGAAGAGGATGAGGTGGATATAGGCTGCGGTGGAGGGTGTCTTGGAAGTATAGGTGCGGACGCAGGGGCAGGGGCAGGCGGGACGACCTTTTCGAGCGTAGACCTCAACGAGGCAATAGCGCGTGCATTAGGTGTCGCGCGCAGGTCGTAGTACTCTCCCTCTTCTTCTGCCTCATCCGTCTCATCCGCCTCAGTATCCGTCTGCACGGGCGACGGCGACGGCGTGTTCGGCGTGGACCAACTCAGCGCAGGGAGCGCCGGCGTCGACCTCGACACGGCTATGGGTGCAGACGCAGCTCTCGCCTCCACACCAAACTCGACCAAGAAATCCCTCCCACAGTTGTTATCCCACGCCTCTCGCCCCGCAACACAGTACCTCACCGCAAGCAGCATCCGCTTCCCCGGGCCCTCCTCCCCGTGCCCACTGTACCTCCTACCACCACCACCACTGCCGCCGCTACCACCAAACCCAGCCACGAGGTCCCCAAGGCGCACCGTAAACACAAACACGTCCGTCGCGGGGTCGGGCGAGGAGACGTACCGCGCCGAGACCTCCGACGTCGTCTGCCACGCATCGAACGTGAAGCGCGCGGCGACGGACTTGGCGAACGCGAGGTTGGCGACGCGCACGCGGCCCTGGACTGCGTATGCGGGCGCTGCGTGCGCGGGTGTGGGCGGCGCGGACGGGGGCACGAGCGTGAGGGACTCGAGGACGACGGGGGCAGCGGGCGTCGTGAGCGGGCGCACGGGCGGCATGTTCACCGTGCGCATTGTTACCACATGAGGCAGATGCGGGGGCGGCGAAGGCGATGACGATGACGGCCCCGGGGAGCCCGAACCGTATATCCACTCGGGAAAGTCGGTGTCAGTCCCGGAGGCCGTGTCTTCTGTCGGGGACCCGTCGCGCGAGACGGCGAGGGGCTTTTGTTCGGCGAGGAAGAGCTTGACGTGCTCGAGCTGCGCGTCGAAGTGTACCGCTTTTGTGTGGGTGGGCGTCGCTGGCTCGCTTTTGGAGTTTGTATAGGGGGTGCGCGGGGTGAGGAGGGAGAGGGACTTTGAGGATTTGAGGGAGGATTTGACGAGCTGGCCGGACTTTTTGCGGACGAGGCGGGGTTGGGATTGCGAGGTTGGGAGGAGAGAGGAGGTGGATGTAGAAGTAGATAGATTATGTGATGCTGACAGGGTACGAGCAGTAGTCAGACGGAGAGAGACACCAGGCGAGTAGGGCAAGGGCGTGCGACGTTCGGGCTGCTTAGGACGCAGAGATATAGTAGGCGGAGCATTAGAATCACTAGACGAGTCCGAGTTGTCGTCATCACAGGCCAGAGGAGGTGAAGACTGGTGGACAAGGACTCTTATTGGGACAGGCGAGGCAGCAGAGGACTCGCGGGAGAGACGCCTAGGGACGAGAGGGAGAGGAGCACCAGCGTGGTTTGCGGTGAATAGGGGATTAGGAGGGGACATGCGCTGGGTGGCGAGCATCTGGGGCGTATGAGCTGAAATGGATTAGCTGGCTGAATATAAACTCACTCACGTCCAGGGTTGAGCTGGGTCCGCGGAGGGTCTTCCGGAGTTTGTGAACAAGTGGATGAGAGATCCATTTTATTTGCTCTCTGGCGGCAATCATTCCTCTGTCTCACTTTTGTCTCCTACCATTCATCTTATTCCGAGTGGCGCCGTTCGTCAACGCCCAGGTTTACTGTAATCACCTTTGAACGTTGCTTGCAATAAGACAAGCAATGGTTTCGGTGGTTGGCGTACTTACCTTGTGTTACTCATCTCAATCTCCCATCAACCCCGCCCCATTCAAGTCCTCGCTCTTACATACATAAAATAACATAACACACCCTTCTCTCCTCATTCCATTCCAGTCCTCCCGTCTACTTCCTCGCTTGGTTTGACGTCACCTCCAAGCTTAAACTAACGCCCACCGCTAACCTCCACTCGCTCAAAACTCAAATACCCCACACTCACCCTCCGCGGTCTTCACTCAATGCCCCCATCACTACCATCACCACGCTCACGCTCCTCCTCCCAGGTTGCTCCGCTCCCTGCATCGTTACTTACACCAGCCTTCCCTGTTCCCGTGCGACCCGGAAAAAACATACGTATGTGTCTGCGATAACATGCATCGCCCAATCCTGTTCATCAAAAAATGGGATTTAGGTAGGATTTAGAACGCTGCTATGATATGTACATGATGTACTCCAGCATCAGATGATGCTACGACTCACATCGCAATGTCACTGCCAGTGTGCTTTTTTATGGGAGAAACTTTAATTCAATGGGGTTGGAGCAACGTGCCACGGCCCATCGTGACGGCGGTTTGAATTTGCAAAGGCTTACTTACTTGGACTCAAACTGCCAGCCAGCCAGGTCGATCCTTCGAACCCACGTGTGTGTCGATGCGTCCAGACTCCTAACGCCATAACACGCAATCTTACTGACAACTTGGGGATATTGATACTGCGATCGATCCCTCTCAATTTAGCTTTCCATCCTAGTTCTACCATCATCACTATCATAGCCAGGCCCAAGACAAGCGGAAACCCGCATTCCGTATCATACGGTGCTTAGTGCTTACTACTCACAGGGCAGGCTGGTCTTGATCTCTACCACCGCATACTTTGGCATCATGATTCCACTCTCGTGCGGTGTTCTTTTTCTAAAAAAAAAAAAAGAAAGGAAAGAAGAACAAGTCTCTGTCTGGGCCTTCAAGCCTCCAAGTCTCCTCGGATTCTGCTCTCGAACTCGATCTCCAACGTCCCGTCCCGATGGTAGCGCTAGCGTAGCTATCGCGATCGGATAACTATAGATATCATACATGTGCTGTCTGATATGTTATTAACGGGCAGCGCGGCGTCCCTGATCGACAATCCTATATCGAAGTTGGTTACAAGCCGGGGAGTTGACGGTGCTTCGTGAGTTTACTGGAAGACTTCAAGGCAGTGGCACGGGGGATATCTCGGGTATGGTCTCCATCCTACTTCCACCACCGTCACCATGAATCTATGATGCTGCCAGTACCTTACAACACCTCTCGACGACTCACGATCGACGTATGCCATCCCGATCTTTTTTGTAGCCCCCTGCCACTCAGAAGCACACGCACACTCTCCTCGGATTCTGCGTTGCAAGAAGTCTCTCTAATGTCCCGGTACGAGTACCGACGATAGTTATAGATTCACGCTATTAACGTCAGTGACATTGGCTAGTACATAGGGATATGATCATGATAATCCGACTAAACCGGTGACGATCTCTCTATACTTGGAGTACTATAACGAACGCTTGCTCGTCACTTGTCCCACTTTCGCACCCTTACGCCAGTGACGACTGAGCCTATGATCCGATTTGCGGTACGTACTACGGGTATCGGCGGTAAGCCTTCGGAGGTATGGGGATATGTCGTATTTTATCAACGCCATCGTCGACTCGATGTTGAAATGCGCATATGTATGTTGCGCATCAAGGTTCGGTCCGATTGTCTGGAGAATGGAGAGTGTATAATTATCACTACAGAAGACCTTCACGCATGTCTGTCTGTCAGTCAGAACTCTGATGCGAATCCGAATCCGAGTCCGAGTCCGAATCTAGCTGAGCGACCAAGTCCGAGTTTGGGCTGAAAGCCCGACTGACTGGTGGCAGCCAGCCTCCAGCTACTACTTACTTGTCGTGCTAAGAGTAGTAGCGTCACAAAAGCCTCCCAGACCAGACCCGACTCCGAATCTCTCCCTCGAAGCGCCTCAACTCGCTAGCGGCCGCGGGAAATCTTCTAAGAAAGTGGCCTTCGGCGAAAGCGTCGAAAGAACTTTGTGTCGCAGTTCATCCCGACTACAGACTTCTCTCTCGGAGGAAAATTGAAGTTGCGAGAACTTCACATAGGAAAGCGAAGCCTTGAATGAATCGACTGCCGGCAGAAAATCAGACAGGAAAATCTTTCTACAATCAAGTTTCCTGCAAGCCGGGAGCATCAATGAGGGTTACATCTAGTTTCCAAGGCCGGGGGGCATCATCACGATCGTCATTGATATCAGAAAGCCTCACTTCCAGACTTCGCAGTAACGGAAAGTGAAGTCGTCGAAGTGGGACGCGGGCAGCCCCAAAAGTCCCAGAGCGAGGTGCAGGAGACATAATTGACAGTCTCCTAAGCTGCGCGCAGCACATTTCGAAAATGCGCTGTAGTGCAGCTGGCTCCGGATAGACTTGTCCGCAACTCGGGGAAATTTTTAGAGAGGTGAGGTTGCGCCAGATGTATTCAGGCAGTAAGGTAGGATATGATAGTCCTTCAATCACAACGTTACGAAGATTTGGAAAGTCGAAAGTAGAAGCCTTGATATCCACTGCCCTTGAGAACGTATGCTCGCTTGCATAAACATGCAGGTGGACTGTGGTGAGGGCATGATGGCATCGCTGCAAATACGCCCGTAGATAATCAACGTCATTGAGCCCGCCAACATAGATATAAATGTATCTAAGCTGGTGCCAAGGCAAGGGAATGGATGACAAGACTGCAGAGCTTGCTCTATGGGCTTCCTCGTAAACATCGAGAACGAATTTAGCATCGTAGAGGTTACGAGCCACTGCCCATCGGGCTGCGGTTGATGCCCACAACGTCTCTGTTGCGGCTGGCCACTCAAAGACCGACGATCCAGAACGGAAACCAAACCTGAAAGACACCGAACGAAGATTCACGAATGCGTCCTGAGGTAAGTTTCTCCACAAGTCGTTATAAGCCTCCATATCCCCATAGACCTGTAAAGATTGGCATCGACTCAAATACGGAGCCAGAGGCTTGAAGCCTGAGTCGTAATATAAATTTTCATAAATGAGATCGAACAAAGCGACCGGAGGGACAATTTCGACAAAACGCTGAATCCTTTCAATGGAGGTAGTCGGGTAAGCTTTGATTTTAACATGTTCCCATAGACGCTGGTTTGCTCGGGAGAGGGATCGCCATCTAGAACAAACATGCCCTAAGACCCAGGGCAGATTTTCAGATGATAAGGACATAATGTGTAAGAGAAGTTCTGGTGGAAGTCGGTCAATAGGACACTGGCAGGATTGTTGGATATCGCGTCGTACAGCGCTAACATCGCTCTCGAGAGTAGGAAAGGAAGCACCATTTGTGCGGAGTTGGATAGAACCCTGCGGAGTCTCCTGGGAGGAGTGGTCTTCCGAAGACGTCCTCATCGTGTAGCAGTATGGCTACAAAATTCCTGTATGGATCGCTGACCTAGGACTTGCAATTGGCACATACCTGTGCTATTATTCACTATCAGTGTTTGAAGGACAGAGTGATACCCGTTTTGTGCTATGATTCGTCCTTTTAAGTCTGTCCAACGTCCGTGTATGCCCGAGCTTTGGCACAGTTTGAGCGCAATCAATACAAGGCACTGTATGTCCTATGTACATCTCAATTCATCCTCCCCAATTGACATTGATCCACCTCATCATGGTGCCTGCCAGCCTCGAGATCAGTCAAATCGTAAAGGTACATCTCAGCCCAAAGTGATCACTCCAAGGGACCTCGAGAGATGTCTGGCCCGGCCTGGGCACCTCGATAGTACCAGGGCGAAGGACTTCCATTTTCTCTGCCTTGACTAGACCCATCATCGCAACCTTGTCCAACCTGCGCGGTCCCAGTCCGTCCTGCCGTTTCACGCCAACGCCCCACGTAGCTCCATCAGGGCCCGTGGACGAGTCTGCCCCTCCATGCAAAGCGACCCACGCATCCACCAGCCCGTTTTCCCCTAAGAGCGCATTGTCCTCGGCGCTGATAGCGTTGAAGTCCCCTGCAATGACCCCGCCACTGCATCCGGGCTCACGCAGGATGTTGGCGAGTATCTTCATCTGCTGCTGGCGGTAATGTAGTGTGTCCCCGAGGGAGTCAAGATGTACGTTCGTGAGACGAAAGACCGTGCTCGGAGCGGTTGGAAAGATGATGTCTATGTAAAGCGCGTCCCTCTTGTATTTGCTGGGGAGAGGCACGCGGGCAACGCGTCTGACCATAAGCGCTTCGTCTCCCTTGATTTCATCGCTTTCCTTCTTCAAAATCGGGCTGGAAGCAAAGCGTGTGCTAGACAACAAGGTCATGCTTGAGAAAGGCACGTCCTCGAACGACGTTTGGTCCTCGGCGTCGGTAACCAAAAAGGCAGAGCGCACTCTCGCTTCGTTAAGGATCGATGTACGGATGTCAGATGACACTTCTTGTAAAAATATGATGTCAGGAGAATTCAGTCCCTCGAGGACATGGTTAAGGATGAGTTTTGCGCGTGCAACAGGCCGCGAGGAGAAGGCGTCGATGTTCCATGATATAAGGGAAAGGCTCTGCGTTGGAGAAAGCCTATTCGTCGTCGCGTCTCTCAAAGGTAAGGGTGCCCACCTTCGTGCTGCGTGGTTGAAGGCAGAAAGAGCACGCCAGTTGATCATGAGTGCGGTAGTCTCATGTTGGTCTCATACCACACGAATGGGAGGGTGCTTATGTGAGCCTAATGAGTGCGGAGGCTTAAATCGATTGATCGCGTAAAGGCGCAACTTGGACTCGACTTTGTTACTATCAAGGCATGATACTCACCCATACCAGATCATGACACTGTACATCAACGACATTAATTTCTTTGTCTACTGCTAGTAAGTAACAAAGAGAGAGAGGAATATTAGTTGCTGAACAATCAAATATGGGTCCATTTCTACAAGTCTGGAAATTAATCCACCCCACCCATTGTCACGATCTCACAAAAAAACATCGTATCTCCAGAGGCAATAGCACAGACTCCAGAGTAAATAATTGCGAAACTGGAGACTAGAAATCATATTTATCCGCTGTATGATCGATGAACCTGGTAGTTGGAGAAAGTGCCGAACGGATATCACGGAGCAGTTCAGGTGTC
>JABAJV010000275.1:0-15962 GCA_018854895.1 Tricholoma furcatifolium
ACAAATCATGGCAAGTACTCATGGTAAGTACTTGTGAGGTTCAAAACCAATACTTGGACTCTCAAAGATCCTCAACCACGGGTGACTCAGATCCATGAGTATAGATACTCACGAGTTTTCTCACGAGTATACTCATCATACTCATGAGTTGACCTGCACTTGTGAAGAGCCTTAAGTGCAATATTTTTGCCAATTGCCTGACCGCCGAGGTCGAGGAGGTTCGTTCGAGACCTCTAACAACTAGCTCCACTCCAGCGGCTACTTGTGTCTGAAAATTGTATGATTCGAAGTCGAAAGACACGGCCTCTTCGCCCACAGGGTCTGTGAGTGGGGGAGGTGCAAAGGGGACGTCGTCCATTTTGATTGAGAATGTCTCAGGTCGAACAGTTTTTGCAAACAAGGTCCGGTGCGATTTATTATGAGTATCGATGATAGTAGAGCACCTCTGTAGGACTCAGTACGGGTTGACTGAGATCCGAGGCGGACAAAGTTAAGAAAGTCAAGAAAGACTAGTGGTGATGGTGATGGTGATGGTGATGGTGATGGTAAGTTGGGGGGACCAAGCTTACAAATTCCATACCCTTCCTCCAACGTGTTCAGGAAAACATCACGGCCACCCATCACTTCTGAATAATGAACAGATTTCTCAAGCAGTAAGGAGATATCTCACTATCACGGCGGCGGGTGAGGTAGGTTCTCCTGATTGACATGCAAAATGTGAAGATGCTCATTTTTCCATTAGATCACTCCACAGAAACTGGAGAAACACGTCAACGATGTGATTATACCTGCCCTCGGATTAGATCTTGCTGGTAAATCAATCACCGAACGTTGTGCTCGACGATGGCTCCAAAAATTAGGCTACGCAGTCACTGAAGTCCGAAAGGGTGTATATGTCGATGGGCATGAGCGTGACGATGTGGTAGCGTACCGAAAAGAATTTCTTGCTAAAGTTGCAGCAAATGAACAGTAAGTTCAAATTGTCAATCTATATTTTTAATTTAATGAGATTTGATTCAGTTTGTGCTATCAATATGACGATGAGACGTTAGAGCCTATTCCGCCTACTCTCTCTCCTGGCGAAAAATTACATGTGCCTGTCTTTCAAGATGAGAGTTTATTTCGTTCAAACGACCTTTGACGACGTGTTTGGGCAGCTGATGGTCGGCTTCCACTCCGAAAGAAGGGCCAAGGTCAATCTGTGCATGTATCCGACTTTGTGGTGGAGCACACTGGCCGTTTGGTTCTCTCAGAAGCAGAGATTGAGCGTCAAAATCAATTACCTGAAGATCAACGAGTGATTACAGATGCACGCGAAATTATCTATCCAGGAAAGAACGCAGATGGCTTCTGGAATGCGAAGCGTCTGTGTAGTCAGGTGCATGTTGGCCTCTTTGAGTTCTGTACCATTGAACTCATCTGTATCTAGATGGAAAAAGTAATTCCTCTCTTTGAAAGGCTCTATCCTGGAGCAGTAGGAGAGTTCTTCTTTGATTGCTCAACCGCTCACGAAGCATTTGCTGATGATGCCCTCAATGCAAATGAAATGAATGTTAACCCCGGAGGTCAGCAGCGATTAATGCATGACACATTCATTCCTCTCGACAATCCAAATCCGGCACTCCGGGGAAAGCATCAAAGTATGGTCTTTTCCATGGATCTTCCATCTAACGATCCAAATTGTGCCTACCATGGAAAAGCGAAGGGGATGAAACAGATTCTCATTGAACGTGGTCTATGGGATGACTTGACAAGACTGAACAAAGGTAAACCTATTCCGGGCAATTGCAAAGAATGTAAACGATCAAAAAAGGAACGTGAACAGCGTGAGAAGGAGGCTGCAGAGGAGATGGCAGGTCAAGATGAGCCTGAAGAGACGGACAACGATATTCATCATGCTCCACATGACGCCGCGGCAACTTGTTGCATGCGGAAGGTGTTAGCGTGTCAGGCAGATTTTCGGTGTGAAAAGCCTTATCTCCAGCAGCTCATTGAGAAAGCTGGACACAAGTGCTATTTCTTTCCTAAATTTCATTGTGAGCTGAATGCCATTGAAATGTATTGGGGATGGACCAAAATTCGTAAGATCTCTCTTCTCAACTTGATCTTCGGGGACATTTTAACTGAACTCAAGCAGGTTATCGATGTTTGAGCGATGGTACATTCAAGGTTGCTAAGAAACTCATTCCTGAAATCCTCGATGAGTGCCCTATCAAAACGATCCGTGCATTCTTTCGAAAAAGTTGGCGCTACATGGATGCTTACTCGTGAGTTTTGAATTGTTCTACACAATGTTTTGATACTCACAATAGATCAGAAAGGGCCTTGATGCTCGTCAGGCTGAATTCGCTGTCCGCAAGTACCGTTCTCACCACCGCATTGGTGCCCGTATCATGATGAATCTCAATGTTCTCTTAAACAATTAAATCTTTGTCTTATCTGGCCTAAAATGGAAATCAGGGTCGTACTCAGGGTCCTCAGGGTCCTCAGTCCAGATTTTGAGTTGGAAAAAAATTCAAAGTAAGAATTTGAAAAAAGTAATGAGACAGCTCGAAAGCTATCCTCAAACTGTGTCTATTGATACTATTTTCATAGGATTATCTCAATTTTTGGTGGAGGAGATGTACTCGCGACTTTTGGGCTGCCAAGAGGTCGGTTTTGAACGTATCTAAACTATGTTTATATGAGTCCAATGAGATGACGTTTGGCGATCACGTGCGCTGTTACACTTGAACTCGTCACGGCTTGTCTATCCTCCTTAGACAACTCATCCTTTGACGAAGTTCAGGTGAGTGCTTAGGGATAACAGGACAACGAAGTCCTCTGACGTAGTTCCAGCGAGAGCCGAACGTCGTCTTGCGCTTACCCACCCTCCTCTCCCTGTAGGTTTTGCAGTAGGGTATTGGGTACTTAATAGCGGTCTATTATCGCTGTAATACAAATGCGCGCGCACGGAGTGGGAGGGAGTGCCTTTGGGCTGCCCTGTCACTCCGTCTTTGATCCCTACATAGTGTGAGTCAGTCGAACGCTCGTCGGTGCATTGGTCGTCCTACACTGTACTGTAGTACAGTCGAATCTGTTATAATGCATAGCCCTTCGTGGACGCCAAAAACTATGCATTACTACAGAGTATGCATTATGACAGATGGATTTAGCAGGGATTTAGCATTTTGGTGAAACCCAAAATCTATGCATTATCGGCGAGTATGCATTATGACAGCTATGCATTATGACAGATTCGAATTCGACTGTAATACGATTAGATAGTCCAAATGGGGTATCTCAGGGTTCAAATCTACTTTTGACCTCGAATTTTTTTTCGAACTTAAGGTATCAAAATTCTGGCGAGATGGCTCGAAAGCCCTTTCAAATCTGAGCACATTCCGAGAGTTTTGAGAAAAAAGCAGTAAATTTGAGGGACTAGATAGTATTACAAAATTTCGGGTGCCAAGAGGTCTATTTTGACCGATTTGCACTGTATGACACTTTTTTCGGGACGTCCCCACTAATTAGGCAACACTGCCCCGGATGAGTCAGCCATTACATTCATTACAATTTACACTTCGAAAAGACATTGACGTCGGACACAAGTTGTCAAAGTTGACATCCGAGTCGACGCCAATCATACAGCGAGGCAGGATTACTCCAGGTATCTACTTGAACTTTCATTGAGTTCTCATAGTTATTACTCGTATTATTATAATTTCTACCTGATTTTGTCCGACGATTAATAAAAACCCTTCGTATTAGAGGGAGGACCGTGGTCTAAACACGTAGAATTAACGTGGGTTTTTAAGAAGTAGTAGTATTTATATCACGTCATTTGATCAAATGGATTTTGTTGAGGCAACGAGGCGGACTCGGACTCGGACTCGTTGGTGTTGTGGGAACGCCTACTTAACATCCATTATAAACCCAAAGTTTTGTTGCCCATCATGCCTCTGTTTCACTGCCATTGGGAATGGCACCCATCCCTGATCTCCCAGTCGAGCTCTGGCGACACATACTATCTTTCCTGCCTTCAGAATATATACGCAAGGTCATGGGCATCAGCCGCAACCTGTTCGAAATGGCTATGGATGACATATACCGTGAACTACTCTGCTTTCCGTCTGCTGACAAGATGTTGGATACCCTTCCATATATAAGGTGCTTCTGGGATATCCTTCTTTTGGCGATACGACCCAACCTTTGTTTCACAGAAACTCTAAAATATCTTCACGAGTTCGACATGTCATCATCCGACCTTTTCTCAATTCTATAGAGGCCTCCAGAGAGGTCGAACCTTCGAATTCCCGTACACATTATACCAAATCATTTTTTACCCTTATACGCCGCCGACCTCCCGAAATCCCAGTGGATCCGTCCAACCGTTACATGAAGGCTCTGCAAGACGCTCGGGACATCATCCTTGCTTGCACAAGTGTTTCAGCCTTGACCGTTGTTCTTCGTAACGGTTATCTGGATATAACACTTGCACCGTCCTTTAAATCATTTCTTCGATCTCTGTGGCCCTCTATCGGTGCTTACCTGAGAACGCTATCTGTGGTGGTAACCCTGGAGGAATCGCCGATAGTTCTTGACCCAAGGCTATTGCGCCACCTTCCCAATTTGACGGAATATGCGCTGCACATAGCATCTTCAAAATCTGATCCTTTTCCGAGGAAGAGATTCATATCTGAATACGTAGTTCCTTTCATGGAACGTTTACCAAGGACCCTCGAATCCCTACATATCACAACCTCTATCTTTATCGATTTCAACACTTTATTTGACGTCATCAACCTCCCTTCGCTCTGCAGATTAAGGATCTCGATAAAGCCGCCGCTCGATGTCATCTTTAGATCATCTTCAACATCGTCTATCCCATCCCTAGCATCATTCATCGAGCGTCATCAATCAAACTTGAGAGAATTATCCGTACGAATCCAACGTTCCGTCGAGTCTTCCCCGCTCGTAGAGGAGCGTTGGATTGAAACTGGTGCTCATTACCTCTCTTTCCCAAAATTACGTGCTTTTGAGGTCGAAATACCACCTTTCTTTGCCACGTCTTCCTGGCTCCAAAATTGGCAGACGGGCAATTTATTCCTCCCGCCTCTCCCACAACTCAAATCCTTCACGCTAGACGGAAAAAGGCAATCGTTTACCGGTGTCAAAGCTCTATTAGATGCCCTTGTGCGCTCAGGTAGCACCGGGACTTTGAGGCGCATTGCGCTTCTGGTCGACGAGATGACCCCCGAACTAATTGATATGTTTTCGGACAAACTACCGCTACTAAAAGACTTGGACATCACTTTTAAAGGCTACAAAATGAGTCAAGTGAGTAACATTACATTCTTGTCCTTGCTTCCTTGCAGAAGTACTGAATGATCTCTACATACAGGCTGTCTTTAGAGTGCAGATGGGATCACGCGGCATGTACCTGAACTGGCAACTTGAGCATCTGCGGTGCGCTCGTATAAAGTCTGAAGATGATCAACGTCCATTTGCCTCCGTAGACGTCATATGTATGGAGGCCATCGCGCAGCGCTTTCCATACCCGCCCGAACTATATCAGGAAAACCATTAAGGCTCGGACTAATAGTGTCGCTAGATTTATGGAGGGGAATTCGGTAGTACAATCTATTCAGCAACTTTGTATTCTCGTCAATATTCATTTAACATCTCGGAACACAACGCAGAACTTGAATGAGATTCATGAGTGGTGGTTGCATTGGTCTTACTACGTATGATAACTATAAGAAAAGTACAATAACAGTATATGCGACAGCATTGCGAGGGAGTGGCGTAGTGGTAGTGCGTAAAGGCATGAAGGAACCCAAACTATTATATCATCAATACATCCAAAGACGTCTCCATCCTCCTACAAGGACAGACAAGACAGCCAGGTATGACTCGCTTAGAAGCCACCCATACCGCCCATGCCACCCATGCCACCCATACCGCCACCCATGCCAGGTGCAGGAGCCTTCTCCTCCGGTGCATCAACAACACAGCACTCGCTGGTAGTCAACAAGCTCGCGACACCTGCGGCATCGACCAAAGCTGTCCTGACGACCTTGAGGGGGTCGACAATACCAGCCTTGACCATGTCGACGTATTCGCCCTTGGCAGCATCGTAACCATGGGTGAACTTGTCGTCAGTACCATACTGCGACAAGAGAGTGCCAACGATGACGCTCGACTCCTCGCCAGCGTTGTTGAGGATCGCACGTATAGGGCCGGTGATGGCGCGGCGGATGATAGCGACACCGAGCTCCTGATCGAAGTTGGCGGTGGGGATGGGTTGTGCGCCAGGGGCGACGGGGGAGGATGCGGAGCCGGAGCCGGGGGAGGTGGTGGCGAGGGTGAGGGAAGCCTTGAGCAGGGCAATACCACCACCGGGGAGGATACCCTCCTCGACGGCAGCACGGGTGGCGTTGAGGGCATCGTCATAGCGGTCCTTCTTCTCGCCGACCTCGACCTCGGAGGCACCACCGACCTTGATGACTGCAACACCGCCCGAGAGCTTGGCAAGGCGCTCCTGGAGCTTAGTGCGGTCGTATTCGGAGGTGGTGGTATCGTTGATAAGGGAACGGAGCTGCTCGCAGCGGGCCTGGATGGCATCCTTGGAGCCCTCGCCGTTAAGGACGATGGTGTCCTCCTTGGTGATTGTGATAGAGCCGGTGGAGCCGAGGAGGTCGACAGTCGCGCGTTCGAGCTTGATGTCGAGCTCATCAGTGAAGACGGTACCACCAGTGAGGATAGCAAGGTCGCCGAGGATAGACTTGCGGTTGTCACCGAAGCCGGGAGCCTTGACGGCGGCGACCTGGAGCTGGCCGCGGAGCTTGTTGAGAATGCAGGCAGCCAGGGCCTCACCGTCAATATCCTCAGCAATGATGACGAGGGGGCGGCGCGCCTGAGCGGCAGCCTCTAGTGAAGGAAGGATGTCCTGGAGGAGGGAAATCTTCTTCTCCGAGAGAAGGATGAAGGGCTTCTCAAACTCGACCTTCTGTGCCTTGACGTCGGTGACGAAGTAGGGGGAGATGAAACCACGGTCGAAGCGCATGCCCTCGGTGATTTCAATCTCGTCCTCAATGGTACGTCCCTCCTTGACTGTGATGACACCCTCCTTTCCGACCTTCTCCATGGCCTGGGCAATGAGGTTGCCAACATGGGTATCACCGTTGGCAGAGATAGTGGCGACCTGAGCAATTTCAGCGGTAGTGGTGATGGTCTTGGTGTGGGAAGCAAGGAAGTCAACGACGCGGTCGACTGCGGCCTGAGCACCACGGCGGAGGTCCATGGGGTTGCAGCCAGCAGCAACATTTTTGACACCCTCAGAGTAGATGGCACGAGCGAGAACAGTGGCAGTTGTGGTACCGTCACCAGCAATTTCGTTGGTCTTTTGTGCGACATCTTGAACGAGACTATGCCACGTTTAGGAGGCAGTAGTAAAGACCAATGGCAACGACCTACCGAGCACCGAGGTTCTCAAACTTGTCCTTGAGAGTTATTGACTTGGCGACAGTAACACCATCTAAAGACTACGTGAGAACGCGTCGGAATAGAAAGAGCCGAACGCACCCTTGGTGATTTTTGGGCCACCAAACGACTGCTCAATGATGACATTGCGACCTGAGCACTCAAGTCAGTCTACATAATGGCCACCAGGATATTCACACACCCTTAGGACCAAGGGTGACTTGGACAGCATTAGCAAGAACGTCAACACCCTTTAGAATGCTTGCTCTGCCCTCGTTCGAAAACTTGATCTCCTTGTGAGCGCCACGGGTAAGGCTGGGCTTGGGCGCCTTTGCGGCAGCGCGACGGAGAGACCTGGAGGAGGTGGTCGACAGACGGTGCATTTTAATTTTTTGTGAAGAGGGTGTATAGCAAAAATTTGTGACGTTGTCAACTTTTTAAGACCGTCTCGGCTTTCTCCAGATTTCTAGAAAATTACAGTCATGTGACCGAATTTATGCACGGAAACGTCCAGGAAACGTCCAAACTTTTTCTTTACCTCTTCACTCTTCATCATCATGGTACGTGTCCTGCTCACCGTCCTCGACGTCGAGCAACGCTAATTTAATGCCCACAGGCCGCCCAAGCAACCTTCAAGTCCATCAAGTCCCTCGTTCCCCTCCTTGACCGCGTTCTCGTCCAGCGTTTCAAGCCCGAGACCGTGAGTTGGCATTCCGGTGTTCTTACGTCTGCTTACACCCCTCCAGAAAACAGCTTCAGGCATCTTCCTCCCCACCTCCTCCACTTCAAACCCCCTTCCTGAGGCTACCGTCATTGCTGTTGGCCCCGGTGCACCCAACAAGGACGGTCAAATCGTCCCTACCACTGTAAAGGCCGGTGACCGTGTTCTCCTCCCCGGTTGGGGTGGAAATTCTATCAAAGTCGGCGAGGAGGTGCGTGATATTATATAACTACTTTTGCAGGTCGACTAACATTCTTCTTAGGAATACTATCTGTTCAAGGACAGCGAAATCCTTGCCAAAATTCAAGAGTAGATTAACTCACCTCTGCATACTTGGGGAACAAGGACTTTGGTCATGGCCATCTCACCAAAACGCGCTGCGAGGAACATGTTTCGGTCTTAGGTGTTAGTCCAGCTGCTGTATATCACGTTAACTCACGCTTTGCATACGCTACACACATACTTAAATCTAGTCAATGAATAATGAACAGCACATCTCCACTCAAAGATTGACAAACTATGTTACGACGCACTTGTACACCGCGAAGATGCTCATGCCTTGAGGCTTCATCGACATTAAATAACGTCATTTTCACAGGGATATTTCACGTTACTGGCTCATTGGCTTTTCCCCTTGCCATTGTCGAATATTGCATCATTTAGCGCGCTGGTGGCGCTCACGCAACACCTGATCTACCCAGGCCAGCATACGAGCTCAAGCTCCGGGAAAATAGAGTTCCGCTGGACGCACACCCCGAGCTCCGTGTTCGAGTACACCTTACCTCCGTCGAGGACGTCGGATACAATAACTTAGCTAGATGAGGATGAGCACGATACAAAACATTCTTTCGTTCGCCCAAAGACAACCGCCGATGCTCAGCTCGTGCATCTTGTTGGAGTCGTCGAGAATGACGATAAAGACAGTCATTCCCTATGTGGAAGTACCATATACAACCTTCCGTATCGCTCATGAAACTTTGGGAAGATGTAAGGTGTTCTGAGGGTGTAAATTCGATGCGAACGGGCTGGAAGCCTTCCTCGACCTCCTAGAGAAAGCATTCAGGACGTGCTCCCACTCGCATGGAAGAAGCTTTTGCTAGAAGAGCACTTGTCTCGCTACCCCGTACCCCAAGCGGCTCCACCCAACGACCACAATAAAATCGCTACATGCTCATGGGAGACGACGTACATATCACGCCGTAGTCTGAGGCAAGGAGACGCATTAACTGGAAGTTTTGTTGATGGTACGCGTTAGTCGCCAGCACCACAGACATAAGCTCAGATTCCAAATGCAAGGTATCGTTGCGCAAGGCATGGGTAAGGGATCCCCGCTCGGTGGTGCTGCGCCACGGTACTGCACCTGCAATAACAGAGCAAAACCATGACCAAGGATCGAGTTTCAGAGTGAGCTATGTCAATTTGGGCAGTATAAAGCATGATATATTGATATGTTGCCCAAGACTCTGTTCTCGATGAAGATGAAGATAAGATGGTCGCGACCCTTGAAATGATCGCGATCGAGTCATGCCCCTCGTCACGTCAAGTCACGCGCAAGGATTTTTCTGAAAGCAATGCTACGGCGGCAGTTCTCATCTCTATCTCTCCCTTACCGATCTCTCCTTTGTCCACGTCTATACATCCACAGAACCTACGCCACTTCACCCATGGCTGACGCTGTACCTACCCATGAAGCCGTCGAGGCTCAGAAGGCCCTCCTCGTATCTCTGAAGAAGGATGGCGCCGATCAGTCTGCCATCGAAGAGGCAAAGAAACGACTCGGGGACATGCAGCGTGCATTTGCACTCGCAAGCGGAGCAGGGAAGGACAAGGCGGATGGAAAGAAGCGAGAACGACTTATGCTGAAGACTGCAAAGGTGCGTGTGCATCGTTACTTGGGCATTTCGTCCATTTACCGACCCATCTACTCCAGGGAACCAGAGACTATGGCCCAGCAGAAATGTTCTGCCGTGCTCACATCGAACGTATTGTCACCGAAGTGTTCACGACTTACGGAGGTGCCGAACTCGACACACCTGTCTTCGAACGCAAGGACGTACTAACAGGGAAATACGGCGAAGACCAGAAACTCATCTTCGATCTCCAGGACCAGGGCGGCGAGCAGCTTGCGCTGCGCTACGACCACACCGTCCCTCTTGCAAGATACCTCGCGATGGTCGGCGCGAACAATACACAAAGCAAAATTTGGCAGGTGGGGAAAGTATATAGACGAGATAACCCCGTAATGAGCAAGGGGCGTATGAGAGAATTCAAGCAAGCCGTGAGTACCTGCATCGATACTTTCACAACGAAAGACGCTGATTATCATTGTAGGACTTTGATATCACAGGCACCTGGGACCCTATGATCCCAGACGCAGAGCTCATGAGCTTATTATGCACGATTCTCTCGAGACTCGATGTCGGCGATTATACCATCAAGGTTAGCAGCTCCATGTCGTATGATTCATCCCCAATGCCCAGCTCATATAATCGCATTTCTTTGCTAGCTCAACCACAGAAAAATCTTAGACGGAATCTTCGAAGTGTGCGGCGTACCCACGCCCAACATTCGTGCTATTTCATCAGCTGTAGACAAACTCGACAAGGTGCGTCGTGCACGGTGCATGTTCATCAAAGTACTTTGATTGATTGTCTTGACACAGCTCCCATGGACGGAAGTCAAGAAAGAAATGACCGAAGAAAAGGGACTGGATCCCGCCGTAGCTGACCGGATCGGCGAATACGTGAAACTGAAGGGTACGTACACTATCTAAATAAGTATCAATCACTTTTCATTCAAAAAATTGACCCGCGTACCCTACAGGTGGCCAAGAACTCCTCGAGAAACTCAAAGCCGACGCGACACTCACCGCCAACGTCAGTGCATCTCAAGGTATCACCGAAATGGGTATCCTGTTCGGCCTACTTGAAGCCTACAAGGTCATCGACAAGGTACCCATCCTTTCTACCTTTCAGTCGTTTCTTCCGTCCAAATTAACCCTTTTCTCCAGTTCTCATTCGACCTCTCCCTCGCCCGCGGCCTCGACTACTACACCGGCATAATCTACGAAGCTGTCGTCGAAGCCTCCGCTCCACCAGGCTTCAAAGCCGACGGCGCCGCTGCCCCCGCTGCCTCCGCTCCTCCCAAAAAATCCAAGAAGCCGAAATCCACCGAAGATGAAGACGAAGTGGACGAGTCTTCCGTGGGCGTGGGCTCCATAGCCGCCGGAGGGCGGTACGACGGCCTCGTGGGCATGTTCACCTCCGCCGCTGCTGCCGAGGGCAAGAAAGCGACAGAGACGCCGTGCGTGGGCGTGAGCATCGGTATGGACCGCGTGTTCGCTATCGTGTGGCCGAAGTGGGTCGAGAAGGGGATGAGGAGCAAGGAGACGCAGGCGTATGTCGTTAGTATGGGTGATGGTCTGCTCAAGGAGCGGGTGGAGCTCGTGCAGCTACTTAGGGAGGGTGGGATTAAGGCACGTACCTCTGCGTTTTCGTTCGTTCTTTGTGGTTGGTTGCTAATGGGATATCTACGCACAGACTGACTTCTTGGCGAAGAACAAGCCGAAGCACCAAGCTCAGTTCGCAGCGAGCGAGAAGGACGAGGTGCCGTTCGTCATTATCATTGCGCCAGAAGAGTGGGCAGCTGGTTACGTGCGAGTCAAGGAGCAGAAGTGGGAAGTCGTGAATGGGCAAAAGGGCAAGGTGATGAGCGAGGACAAGGGTACACAGGTGAAGAGGGATGAGCTCGTGGCGTGGTTGAAGGAGACATCCACAATAAGAGGCTGGTCGAGTGGTAAGCTGGTCAAATAAGGAGAAGGCAACTCGCGACTTGTCATTGATACGCGTCACTATGAAATAAGACTCACACTTGAGGTTATATGGCAGCATTACGAAGCATGGGAAGATGGCCGTGGTCCTGCTTCCTTTGGTCAATCATGATTGTCTGTTTTTTTACACTGCCCCCAGTGCTCTCCTCAGGGGTCATAGAACGAAAGAGTAACTCGTGCGTTCACTTGAATCGTTGCGCCACAATATTAATTTCTTGAAAGTACGTACAGTATATCTTTTGTTTAACTTTCTATGGCCTAAACAAATTTTTGTTACGGCTCTGCCGAAATAGTATGCACTCGAGGACAACACTGACGCCCTTTTTCGGAGGACTGGCATCGACCCATAGTCTTCGGTAAAACTCACTGACGATGATCAACCAGCCCTCGCCATTTTTGCCGATGCGTCAGCAGCAGATGGAAGTTAATACCAGAAATTCTCTTGTTCAATTTTGCCTCAGATGCATGGCACTTCAATTGCGGGATCCAGACTTTTCTCAAGCAAAAATTGTCGTGATTTGACATAACTATCCTGATACTTCAAAGCAACGGGGCTCGATAAAGGTTGCGTTGGATGTTGGGTCAAGTTTGAATGTGGATTCTGAGTTGCTTTGAGTCGGCAACACGAGCTCGCTCTTATAGCGTTGGGTCTGGTTGCCCGTCGCTACATATCTCTGTATTTTCTTAGTACTTCATATGGATTCTTGTGGGTCCTTGTCGTCCCAATTAACAACGTACCTACGGCCTCTGGCGTTTCTTGAACAAAAAGAAAGGACTTAATTTTCTCTGTATGGAAACGCCTTTGACTTTGCCATTAGAGCTCGATTTCTTATTCTTGGGCTTCTTCAATATGGAATTATCACAACACTTTTGGCTGTCAGTCGTCAAGGCATCCGGAGCTCGAGTGGGCTACCCGAATGCTGTGGGTGTTGAGTACAAGGCCTCAAATTATCAAGAACAAGAACGATTAGAACTGCAAACTTGGGAATGATATAAACAATGATTTTGGCACCGTGTGTGTGTGTTGGGGGGAAGGGGCTACGCTAGAACACTCTGAGAGCCGTTGACGTTGAGTCCGAAGCTATACGGATGCAATTATCCTAGAGCTCCGAGTTAGAAAATCCCTCGAAAATCCTGAATCCTGAACTGGAATTTGGTCGAAGAACAATTACAATTTCTGCAAAGGGAAATCGAAACAAACAGTGCCCATGTTTTTTGTTTCCAATGGAGATTGCATCGTGGGCGTTGATCTCAAGCTCTAGGGGATTAAACAGTGTTGTGACAGCCTTAACAGATGCCCATGTTTAAGTTCAAACTGATGATGCAGGCTAGGAGAAGGTTTTGGAGCGGAGAAAAAAGTATGTATTGAATCGGATGCAATAAGGCAGAACAGGCCAGTGAGTGTGTATTTATGGAGGTAGAGGAATGAGATATCTATGCAGTCGCCCTCAATCGAACTCTTCAGAACCATAGTATCTAATCCCAATACCATTCGTTTTCAAAAACGACAGTTGTTTCCTGTACCTTCCAGTGATGAACGGTACAAACCATTCCCACCCACGAGGCCAAATCAAAGCATTATAACGTTGCCCAAAGTTTATTAAGTACCAAGCCCTTTAAAGTGATTCAAAAGTGCTCGTCATCGACGTCAAACTTGCCATGGGCGGAAGCCTCTTCCAAGTCATGAATCAGGATTCAGTAAAGCCATCAGGCGTCGGCCGAACCTTGTACAGGGAGGGCTTGGACTTGAAAAAGCAGACAGTTATTATTGATCGGGTACGGATGAATTCGCTGTAGTTTGTGTAGGGCGTCGATGGTCATTGGCGTTGAACGTTGAGGACATGGCGGTGGTAATAATGATAATTTTGGGTAGTAGGTACTATACTACGCGCCACTTTTTGTTTGGTTCGTGCAAATAACGCATTTCCTCCTTCTTTCTCTTATCTCAACTCCTGGGATACTCTATTTTGTCCGTGCTCTTCGGTCCTCGTCATTGATACAATCTGTCGGCTATGGGAGAGTGTGCTGTAACATATGTTCGTTGACATCCTGGCGATGTATTCTGCCCGAGGAGAAAATGCCAACTCCTTATGCATAAACGCAATGTCCCATGGCTTAGTTGGTTACGGCGTCCGACTGTTATACTCTCAAAATCGGAAGATCGAGAGTTCAAGTCTCTCTGGGACAGTTAAAAAACGGTTCCACTCGAACCTCTTTTTGTTTCTACTCTCTACAACCCTACTAGAACGACGCGTGCCATTCAGTAATGGAGGCCAGGTATAGTACTCAACGATCGCTGACTGTAGCGTTAACAAGCTTTCAAAGCATTTGCATCTAGTTAATTCCGAGCGCTGGGCAACACCGACAGGTAAAACTCTCTGTCGTCCCCGCCACGACGCGACCAGTCTAATTGAGTCTAATTCTAACGCAATTCTCGTGGATAGGCACCTCTAGGCACTTATATAACAGAATTTCTGGGGAAATCGAGGGAAAAGGTGGGGGCTCCAAGAGCTCCACCTCGACTGGTTAGAGGATCAACCGGTAAGCATCCACCACGTGCACATGACTGCATGTGGTGAGCTGTGTGGCATCGCCTACAAAATAAGCGCAAGCGGCCCGCTTGGAGATCAGACTCTCTCGCCTTCTCTTGCATGGTCGTCTTGCCATCGTCCTATGTGCGCACGTCTATTCAGAACAACCGCGACACGCGTGACCCCGATGCAACACTAGGCAACGACAATTCCGGTTCTGATGTGGGGAAAGAGAAGGGCTGATCACAAACAAGCCTCGCATAAAACCACGCAAAAAGTTTAGCTAGTTGGGCAGGCCTCACGCGTATTTCGAGTCCCCCACTCTTCTTTCTTTCTCCCCCGTCATGAAGTTCACGTCTCGCCTCTACCGCCACCGCCACCGCCACGTTCAAGGGCGTTGAGCCCAAACAATTAAAAATCTCATCACTTTCGGCGACAGCTACACCGACGTTGTCATCACAGGCGACGCCGGGGTCTCATGGCCGATCTACGCTGCAGGCTACGCGCACGTCAACATCTACCCCTTCACGGGCGCCGGCGCGACGTGCTCAAACAACCTCACCTACCGCCCCTTCCCATCCCTCTTCGAGAGCCAGCTGGCACCTTGAAGCTCAATCCTGAGGAGACTATCTACACTCTGTGGATCGGTACTAACGATCTTGGTGTTAACTCGCTCATCTCGGGTGGAAATGATGCGAACTTGGTTGAGGTTACTGACTGTATGGTCAATTGGGTGAAGGTTTAGGTATGACGAACTTCACCCCAGTGAGCAGTCTGACAGGGTCGGGCTCGCGACATCGCCACCGTTATCCAGGGCTCTCCTAGCCAGTGGACCACATGGTTGAGCTGAAGAGCGAGACGATTTATAGGTTATTTTTATTCGCATAAAATTAGAATATTGTACCAAATGAGCAATTTCATCTCTTCGCGTTGAAGTTCATTCATGTTTGAGTTGCTTAGAGTCACAAGTCGCGCAAAAGTTGAATGCAATCATTTAGATATAGAAGTACAATAGTATACAAAGATGGGATAAAGTGGGTACATGAATGCGGCTAGTGCCAATGCAGATGTCAATGTGTATCTATGAAAGTCCTTCCGGTGCCGCTATGACCGAAGACATCAATAAGAATCAGGTAGTCACAGAAGCAAGGCATTCCAAGTCTTGACAAAGTCGATAGAAATCCAATAAAAAACAGTTCCACTCGTCTTCTGAAGGTGCAGGAGACAAAGCATCGCAATACCAGACGAAAGCATTCCCCTGTGACGGGAGGGAGCCGAGGTCCACAAAGGTGTCCGGAAGGCCAAAAAGAGCCGATGTAAACGGTACTATGGGGGGTTCAGAATCCTCAGGCTCCTTCTCCGTCAAAGACAAGGTCTTCATACGATCGAGACGATCCAGGGAAGCGGAAGGTGGAGG